>CAJHQP010002729.1:0-79694 GCA_905132765.1 Moricandia arvensis | reverse complement strand
TGAATTAGATTTCCAATGCCACCGTTTTGAGGTCCATCTGACGGTTAGATCTAGAGTTATGCCTAATTTACTAAAGAGTGATCTGACTGCCTCGCGAGAGGAAGCTGTCGAGAAGATAAATGAGTGTCGATCAGTGACCCAGACTTGGTGTCGATCCACGGTGATCCCAGAAGACAGGTCCGAATTGTTTTATGGATGACTTAAGCCCATAAGCCATCACAAATTACCAGAATACCATTGCACGACTTTAAACAATATTTATGTGTTTCTATGCCATTGTTTTAAAAAACAACCTTTATTTCTATTCATAGTTCTAAGTTAGGAGAGAGATTTGAAACTCTTTCATAGTCCTCCTGGAACTCCTTTGGTTTCTACTAATTTATAGTATTGCTTTCTAGTCTTTTCATCTATGATTTCTATGACAGTTATCATGTCTGAGTAGATCCATCTGCTAGGTTTAGGTTTTCTAGGGTTTTGATGGATTAGCCAAACAATAGAACTGCTTGGATAATTATTAGATCTATCAATAAGATTGTTCTTAATGCTTGTTTCTAGATTAATTAAATAGAAACCTGATCATTGGATAGTTAGGCGTAAGCGAGAGCATGGTCTATTACTTGAATATAATTATGTTAGCTAGGTTGTTAGAAACAAAAATGAGTTGATCGCGAAACCTAGTGAACATATCGAATTAGGTCGTAATGCTTGACTCAAGCAACTATGAATCGATGCTAGTTCAATTGCGTCGATTGACGGTCAATCCGAGTTCACAAAGAGAGTTGGAACAAAGACTTAGTCAATAGATTAGACTCGTAGGGAGAGCTGGTCATCTTTTATATTAGATATCGAGTTCTATGATTGATACCGTTAGCATTTATCCACTACACTGAATGAAACCCTAAGTCTAGCAATCCCCTCTTCCATCAAACAACAAACTCCTTGATTTACTTGCTTTGTTATTTATTACCCTATATTATCTGACCTAGCGTAGTCTGCAACTCAAGTCTATTGTGTGAGATATCGAGTACTTGTGGATACGTTCCTGAAGCACTGCAATCGATCTCTTATTTGAAAGAGTTGCTCTTGAGATAATTTGAGCACATCGATTACTCAGATATGATCAAAGAAAATATGATAAACTGAATAATACAATGCATAGAATATTATATGGGGTTCCAACACAGATGTCTCAAGGAGTTCAGATCTTCTCCCCCAAACTATTAAAATGCTCAATGCAAGAAAACTAAAAGCTATAAAATAAAACGTGGTATTATGCCTAAACAATCATATAAATCATATAAACTAGGTCAAAACTCTCCAAGGGCATTCTAATAATTTCATCTTGAATTGGGCTTGAAGGCGTCCAATACTCCGTGAGTGGACAGTTAATCAACAACATGGATGCTTTGTCGATCGATGGCCATGCTTGATTTCGACTAGTACTTAGCTGAATTTGAACAACTACTGGATATCTCTTCTGAATACTCTAACAATCTCCAGGATCTCCATAAAGCTCCTCCTCCTCCTCCTCCTCCTCCTCCTCCTACTGTATAACTTTCCTTTGAATTCATCTATCTGCTCATTTCTCAAAGCTGGAGCTGATTTCTTCCTCACATAATCAGTGTTCTTCGTGCTATCGTTAGACGCCAAGTTCTCAATAAACTTTGTTTCTTCTTCTAAACTCTTCGTGCTGAAATTCTCTTCACGAGCGGTGTCTAACGCCATCTGGTACTGAAGATCATTACCTCTAAAGAGGGTGCTAAGTTGCTGCACCTCTTGGAAACTGTGGTGTGGACAGTCTCTCTGGTAGGGTTTAAGTCTGAACCAAGAGGTCCGAATGATTTCCCAGGTTACTGTGTGAATGTAGCGATTCTGCTTCTCAAGTATTCTACTCGCGCATCATCAAAGAAATTGCGCATGAACGCATTCTTGATGTCTCTGAAGAATGTCAGAGATCCCGATGGTAGCTGCTTAAGCTAATGTGAAACCTCTCTAGCACATGAGTACGTGAAGAGTTTACAAAACAGATAGTCCTAAGGGATTCCATTGGCTTTAATAGCAAATACAAGATCCTTAAACCGCTCCAGATGATCTATTGGATGCTCATCTCGCAATCCATGGTAGGGTATGTGCGCAACAAGTGCGAAGAAGGATGGTTTGATCAAAAACTGATTCCTCTGGAAAGCTGGAGGACAAATAGCAGATCTGTTATATTAGAGCTGGTATGAATGATTGTAGTCTGTCAGTGTCTGTTGAGTAGCTTGGGCACCAGCTCCAGGTTGAGAAACTGCAGTGTCTGCTTCTACTTCTGGTTCAAGGATTGCAGCCCCTGATCATTAATTCTCTGACCTTTTTCATTACGCTGATGACCTTCAAGGTCATACAGGTCGCCTCTCTTATCTCGGACCAAAACTAAGTCGCAACCATATGAACTCGTGAACTAATGTTGATCGATGCCGTCTTGTTCTATTGATCATTGTTCGTCTAGAAGAAGCGTCGATCGGCGGTTGAATGCTGCTGTTGATCGATGCTTGACGTATATTTTGGCGTATTGAGGATTCCATTACAACTGGATATGAGAAGAATAATTTCGGGTTATTATTGCTTCTGGTACTGTTGGACATGCACCTGAAAGACAAGAAAAATAAATTATTTGTAAATTACAGTAATGAAAAAGCGTAGACAAAACCTAGAAAGTAAATCTAATGGCAATTCTTTCTCCCCTTTCTCAGTAAGCTTTGTTTCTTCTTCTAGAATCTTCGGCTGAATTTCTCTTCACTAGATGTGTCTAACGCCATCTGGTACTGAAGATCATTATCTCTGAAGAAGGTGCTAAATTGCTGAAATTCTCTTCACTAGATGTGAGCTAGTCGGACAAAGATGGTCGGATTCGGACAAGGTAGGTGGACTTGTCATCCGAGATCAGATAGTCTATATATATATATTGACTGATACACGTTTTTGTGAGAATGATTACTGAACCAAACGTGTACTGGTAAGCCAAGGATAATGGCGGGAACGGTTATCTGGCGGTTACTGGGTGGTTACGAAAAAGAGTTATTGGGTGGTTACCAGAGTGGTTATTGGGTGTTTACCAGGGTGGTTACTGGGTGGTTACAAGAGAAGTTCCATAGTAGTGACTGGAATGCTTAACCGACTAGACAGTTTGTGAATCCTAGAACAACTAAGGCAGTTATGGGGTGGTTACTGGATTTATTAACTGCTCGGCAGTTACTGAGAGCAGTTAAAGGGGCAGTTCCTGAACGTTTAGGGACGGTTCCAAAACCGCTTAAAAGCGTCACCTGGAAGTTGATCCGAGGGAAAGAAACTGCTGTGGGCAGTTGGTGACTTATCGGGCGGTTGGTTTGGGCAGTTATGGACGGTTTTGGGAAAGGAAGAAACCGCCCAGAACTTCCTTTTTATGGGGATTTCGTGACAGAGAAGGGGAGAACTTCCCTTTCAGAGTTTCTGGACGAAAAACATCAGAAAAACCGAGAGAAGAACCGAGAGGTGGTTTCTGATCGGAAAAGGAGAAGGAAGGGGAGATTCTCGTCAGAACAAAGAGTGGGATGGCTGGAGTGCTGATCCGAGTCATTCTGGCTGCACTGCGGGTCGTTCTGATCAATGTTTATATTAGCATGAATACGATGAACTTTAGAAATGGTGGATACAGTCGGGCGAGTTCGAGTAACATCAATGTGGGTGGTGTATTGATTAAGTCGGGCGAGTCCGACCAGGTCTGTCCAACACTGAGGTGTGTTCTGCCTGATCAGAAGTAATCCTTGATGTTCGGAGGTTAGGATCAATGGTGTATTGATCGCAATCCATGGGAAGAGAGTCCCGACTGGTTTACTGACTGATCAGAAGGGGTCTGTATGCTGCTTGATGGATCGCCATCAAGATAATGAATGGGATGATGGTTGCAGACAAGTCGGACTGAGCGCTACTGGAGGAAAAATGGTTCTGGTCTTATCTATGGTGGATCGGCCATGTGTACTGATAATGTAGGGATTGGGATGGATAATGATAGGATCGACTGGTACAACCAAGGAGGATTGATGTGGATCATGAGCAAGTGTTACTCGATGGTTTATGTCTAGAGAATCGAGTATTGGACTGGTCTGAGCAAACGAGAGTAATACTGAGTCATACTGATGGATCAAATGAAGGATTGGCTGACATAATCAACCGAGTCTGAGCCGATGAATTGCTCTCTATAGGGCGAACAACCTGAAAGTGAGAGTAAGGGATTGTGATTTGTAGAACTGATGATCCAGAGGGATCATGGATACTGGTTTCCGGTGGGATCTGTACGAACTGATTACACGGATTGATAAGAGTGGCTAGACCGCGAGAAGAGCACTAAGGGTATGTTTGGCTGTGTATGAGGAGCTGATTAGTAAGAGTACCGGAAGGGGTCTTGGTTGAAGAAAAGAGGACATGCTGGTTAAAGCTAAGGAAGACTGAGTCTGAGTCTGGTTCATGGTTAGGCCGAGTGTTGCACAGGTGGATCAAGAATGATCAGTGACTGTTTATTTGAGGGCCGATGGCCGAGGTACTGTCTGGCTGATCAGGATGGATCAGTATCTGTTTGTGAGACGTTAAGCTGAGCTAGCGTCTTGATTGTACTGGATGGCTCAATAGTAACTGAGCCATCTCTTCTTGTTTACTTGGTCATGTGGGGATGGTTGGTTGAGTGACTAAGGAACAAGGGAATTCGATTAAGTGTCTAGAAGAGTTTACTGGATAAAGATGAGACCGTATGGATGCAGCAAGGGAGTATGAAGATATCAGGGATGGACTACACTGATGAATGGGCAACTGATCATGCACCAAGGCAGTAAGGTATACTTTTATTGCTCAATGTGTTAGTGTTTTGTTAGGATGCTGGATTAGACCTAGAGAACCCTGTGTACTGAACTGAAGCTCTCTGTGGAAAATTAGACAAAATTCCTAAGTATAGGGAAAATTCTGCAAAGGCCATTTTGGCGGGGGAAGGCGACCCACGGATGTACCGGCAGTAAGGAAATTTGGGTCGGGGTCTAATAAGAATCCCCATAATACCTGCTTGTGAGAAAATTTGAAATAAGACACCTCGGGTCATTTAACAGTTTCCAAACCTGCTTGGCAAATTTTTTGACTTGTAAACCTTTTTACGATTTCAGGAAAGAACAACTTTGGTCCGGCGTAGGTTTTATAAATAGTTCAAGTTACTCATATAGTCGAGGCAAATTTGGTGTTAAGTCAACCATTGCCTTTTTATACGATCAATTTGAATTTATACGAGAAAACAAGTCTTTACGGTTTTTATCGCAAAATTCCCATTGTAACTCCAATTGAGATGAACAAGAGACATGGTGGTCAAAGTTCAAAGGTGAGACTGGTAGGGACCGAGACGGGTGATGCTGATCCAACTCGCCTAATGGTGAGTTGGACGTGGTTAATCTAACTCGCCTGATAGCGAGTTGGACATGGTCAATTTAACTCGCCTGATGACGAGTTGGACGTGGTCAATACAACTCGCCATCAGGAGAGTTAGACGAGCTGATCCAACTCGTCTAATGGCGAGTTGAATTAGAACAATCCAACTCGCTTGATGGTGAATTCGATGAGCTGCTCCAACTCTCCTGATGGCGAGTTGGATGAGAGCAATCCAACTCGCCTGATGGCGAGTTGGGCTAGTTGGACCTGGTCCATTCAAATCACCTTCAAGTGGGTTGGACGTGACGGGTTCGATATTTTCGTTGCTCGAGGGTCTTTCCCGATAACTTGTTGTATAATTCTTTTTTGAATTTATACGAAGTTTTAGTTTTGGTTTCCTGCACTTTGTTTTTTTTGTTTTTATAGAAAATAAATGTTTTGGGAACTTTCAGACATTGATTTCGTCGTAACAGATTTTGACCCAATAGTTAGCCCCCCTGTTCCTTGGAATGGTGTCTTTCTTGCGAGCGGTTAGGCAGGGTAGGCAAGGCAAGTTTCGCGGCATTAATGGCTGAAAGTCTGAAGATGAATAGTAATTTTTTCTTGCCTATAAGTATATGTGGATTAATTTTTCAAATTGTTTACTTGATTATTTCTACAAGAACTCTTCTTAAGGTAGAAAAATATTTCTCTCCACATCTTTATTTTGTGGTTCTTGATCATGTCTTCAGGCCACAGAGGTTCAGACAATGCTTTGCCTTCTTGCTTTGATCCAGAGAGTTTTCGTACCGAGGATAGTGAAGTTATTGCGAAGGTTGAATTGTGGCACACTCCGTTTATCCTGAGGAAGCCTCTGCATATTAGCTGGCTACATGCGATTTAAAGGCTCCTATGCATGAGTCGAGTTTTCATCCACCGGTTCATACGAAAAGAGTCGCTGGCTGTCCGAGCCATAGTTTTCCTTCGTACCTCAACACCATATGACATTTCTGCCATGTCCCGGACTTGCTGGAGTTTCGACTTCCAAGGGCTGGGGAACGTGCAGATGCTCCTCCGAATGGTTACTTCACATACTATGATGCTTATCTGCTGAATTTTCGTTTGTGCTTACCCATCCCGAAGATAATTTTTCAAACCTTGGATCGGTTTGGATTGTCGATAAGCCAGATAACTCTTACTAGCTTGCAACATCGTATTGGGATCTTGGTTTTGAGTTACGAGTGTGGCATGACTCTTGACGCTGATTATTTTGAGGCTTTATAGAAGGTAGTGGGGTCTTCAAAATCGTTCATGTGTCGTTTGATCCTGAGGAATGATATGCTGATAATCAAGGAGTTTGTTTCGAACACATACGAGTATAAAAACTATTTTTTTGTACGCATAGAGAGTGTATCCGTTGAGGAGAGCTGCATTCCAATTTTTAAGAGTAAATGGGGCCGAAAGCTGCATCCGAGTATGGATGATCTGCATCCGAGTATGGATGAGTTTGTTCCCTATGAAATTCCAAGGGAGAGGGAGAGGTCAAGATCTCCAAAGGAGAAGCATGTTGCTGTGAACAGGGACGATGATGCTGTGACGAGCTGGAATTTTCCTCGGATGAAGTGTTCTGTAACTTTCTCAATGGCAAAGCTAGTGGAAGTGGTACCAACCAAGTTAACCTGCCGGAATTTGATACTCTTGGCCCTGACCTGGAAAAATTCTTTGACTTCGAGATGACCTGGACTGAGAGCGAGCCTGTGGAGTTGTCACAATTTGCGAGAGCGTCAAGGATGTGCAACGGGGTTAGGTCTCGTATTTGGATGTTTTCTGTTTTTGCCATAATTTATGAACGAGGCTCTTAATGCGAGTCACTTGGAAGTGTGCATAACTCATTTCAAGGCCGAGATGGCTGAGAAGGAGATCGTCCATTTGAAGGGTGAGATGGCAGACAACTCTCTTCGTGAGAGGTATTTGACTGCAAAGGAAGATCGTCGAGCGTACACGAAGGGGGGAAATATAGGTCGCTGAGATCATGAAGAATTGCCTCGTCTAGTTCACAAACAAAGTTCGGGGAGCTGAAGAAGACCTTAAAGTCTATCGGTGATTACCGCGAGGGCCACGGTGGCATTGGTGGGTTGTACCTTACGCATGCCTCTGGATATTCTTACAATGACGAGATGGCTAGGTAGTCCAGTCGCATGCGTAGAAATGCAAACATGAATTCCAAGAACCCTCAGACCGAAGAGAGGATTTGGGATCATTGAGCTCCAATTCTAGTGTCTCCTGATTCGGAGAAAATCCGAACGGGAATCCCCGGAGAGACTGGTGAGGTGAATCAGCCAATGGCCCCGGTTAACGATTGCTCGTTTGGAAGGTCGATGTCTCGAAATTACGAGCCTGATCCATGAAGGTTGTTGGATATCCTTGGTATTTGATGGGAAAGTGTTCCCTTTTATCTTTGTGTTTTTAGCTTATGTTTTGGCCGGTGTGTCCGTTTATGTTTGTTTAGGCCGAGTACGACCGTGTTGGATTATCGGGACTGGCCACTTGTGGCTTTTGAATCCCTCTCACTTTGCAGCTTTTATCGAATGAACTATGGTTTTATTTTACCTGAGTCCAAGAGTGTTTTGATTGAGTGTTGAGGGAAGAATATGAGTTGGCATCTCATATCTAATTCTGGGTGAATCGTTCTATTCGTTGCTCAATTGAGACGGGGATGTGCGGAAATCTTTATTAAAATTTGGCGAAGTTTCGAGAGTGTTTTTTTGTCATCAAGTTTCGTGAGCGTTTAGATATGAAGAAGAGACATTTTTTTAGATCTCGTATTAGTTTGATATCATGCCTTGAGATGTTATAGACTAGTGTGCCGGGTTTAGGGCAAGACCTAGGTTTACTTTTAGTTTAAGGTTTAGTGATGACTAATCGGCTGTCGGATTACCTGTTGCAATCTTAACCTGATTCGTACCGATTTAAAGTCCACGATAGGTTCTCGGCTTATACAACTTGTTTTTGTATCAAAATCGGTCATGACAAAATCAATGCTAGAAAACTTTCGAAAAATATTTCTTATCTAAAAAAAAGTAGAAATCCAAGACAAAAGCTTCGCATAATTTAAAAGAAAGAAATTATACTACAAGTTCTCGGATAGGATGGTCTGATCTAAACAAAAAACTTTTGGGAAAACAAACGAATGTAGTGGTCGACAACGGTTATCTCAAAATAAATGTTAGAATTGCGTTTCTGTACAAAAGCTATCTCGACACAATCCCGATAAACGTTCCCAAGCTAAAAACTCAAGAGAGATGGAGCACAAAGCCAAACGGGCAGTCCAACTCGCCGAACGGACGAGTTGGATCAAGCACACCGTCCAACTCGCCCATTCGGCGAGTTGGATCTCTCCCATTCGGCGAGTTTGATCGAGCCCACCGACCAACTCGCCGAACGGGCGAGTTGGACCAAAAGCACCGTCCAACTCGCCCGTTAGACGAGTTGGATCAACCCCTCCTGTCTCGCCGTAAGGCGAAATGGACTGAAACTTATGCATTTCGATTGAACTTCAACGATCCACCCTTCGTTTTGTCTCGATCGAAGTTACCGTTGGACGGTACGATAAAAATCGTGAAGATTCGTTTTCCTGATTAAAGTTCAGGGTTATTATATAGCGACAACGGTTAACTTAAAACCATAGTTGTCTAAATTATACGAGAAGTGTGAACTTCCTCGTTAAATTGACGTCGTATCATTAAATATTTTTTCGAAGAAATGGTGAAAACGTTTAGTCGAAATACGGCCCAAAGAGGCCTAGAACGCGGATAATGACCCACTTGCGATTTCATACGAAATTAAGCCCATCAATGTTATAACGGTGTATCTTTACTCGCAGAAGAAGATAAATCTCACAAAATAGGAAGATAAATGTCAAGTTTCCAAGATAATCATGAAGATCGAGATAAAAAGGAATGTTTCCGCGAAACGATAAACTCAACCTAGGGGCAAAAAAGGAAAGGAGAACCGACCAAGAAGGCATATATAAGGGGAGCTAAAGCAAAGGGTGTAGGGATCGGAAGATTTAGACCTACAGAGATTCTAGCAACTTAGGTGGCTAGAACAACAAAGTTATACTCGGACATTTCTCCATCTTTGTTCAACGATTCTGATTTCTTTAGACTCTATTACTCATTGTACTTAGAACTCTAAGCTTTATTCTCGACAAGATCGGTTTTTATGACTGGCACTCGATTACCACACAAACTTGCTCCGGCTGTTTGATCTCTTGGTCCACTCTTTTAATTGAACTACGTTCGGCTTGATCCTCGAAAGTGGTATGTAGGTATCCTTTCATAAGGTTCATTCCAAAATATATCAAAACCTTTTCTCATATCTTTTTCTTCTTTTGTTATCCAGCAGCGACTCAAATAGGTTTATGGTTTTTGGTTGCTAGCACTAGGTAACTCGCTAACATCTCTTGCGGCCGATGCATTGACAATCCTATGTAATGATCGCAACGCTCTTACGCGGATTTGAAATAAGATATACTTTTTCTATATATCTGTTTTGTTATCTTTTCATACTTGCCGCGTTTATTCGATTACTTGTCATTGGCTCTCACAGAGAATCCGAGACCTCAGGGAAAGTTAGGGTTTCTCTACTGTCCTTAATTTACGGAAATCGACAGTGTGAATTTTGGTTCCCGCAGATTGGCGCTAGAAGGAGGGGGGAGGGAGGGGAGGATTACTCTAACTCGTGGCCACAAAAGGCTTGATCGAAACAACGTCTGGAAATATAAAAGACAATATCGCAGCTCGCAACAAAGCTGGTAAAACAAATCCAGCAGTGACTGCTCCCATCGCCAATGCTTATGCAAACGCCAAAGTTCTTAAAAAATCGAATAACGTACTCGCTACTTTTTGCCAGAGGCGGGGCACCGAAACAAGCTCGCGATTTCTCTCACTAAAAATAAAAGGGAAACAATAAAATCTATCACACCCTGTAAAGTTCGAGTTGCAAAAATCTCAGCACATAAGGGTTCGACCAAAAGACCTTTTTCGAAACCTTTTTTTAAAAATAAAACTTGCTCTCCCAGAAATTGCGGAAAAATCCTAGATTACTCAAGGAGAAATGAAGCAAAGCAAATTGGGTGCACAATCCCCACTGCTGTACTTCGTCCGAACAATTTTCGAAAAAACGATGTTGATCTCTATTGAATCACCTGAAACCTAAAACGGCTGACGGAAACTAAATTAATAAAAATGAGAGATCGTATCCCTCACAGCTAAAACGTTTTCTGAAACCTAAAATTTCGTAAAAAGTCAAGCTTCGATTCAATGCGACATATTCAGTGAATTCTCGTTGAGTGTCAATTAAACTTAGTACGGAAAACCTACTAAAAATCCCCTCAGATCAATCCCGCATAAACAAGAAAATCTCCAACTAAGTCGAATCCATATAATTAGGCTCATCACAACCAAATATTCAGAGGCTAAAACTTGAGTTTTCCGAAAAACGGCTCTCGTATAACCAGACACCAAAACACGCTCACATAACAAATTTCATAAAATTAAACTCGAAAACCTTTTACGAAACAGCTTTCTTAAGACTAGACTCATGACATTTCACGGAATAACATTCGTAAAATTAAAGCTAAACAACATTTTTTGAAACAGCTTTCCTAAAATCAAACTTGACAATATTTTATGGAACACCGTTCGCAAAGTGAAACGAGGTAGCATTTTATTATACAACTTTCGTAGAATTTTTTTGAAAACATTTACGAAACGTCCGCACCAGCATACCATCAAAACTCGAGTCAGACCAATCCAACTTTCTGAATGGATGAGTTGGACCGAACGCGTTGTTCAACTCGCCCGTTCGGGGAGTTGGGCCGAACAAGCCATCCAACTCGCCCATTCGGCGAGTTCGACCAAACAAGCTGTCCAACTTTCCGAACGGGAAAGTTGGACTAAACGAGCCGTCCTTTGGTTGACCTTTGCAATTTTTTTGAATCCCGACCAAAAGCTTTTCGTTTTGTCTCAATCGGAGTTTCTGTTGAGATTTTAAGATTAAAACAAGTTGGACACACACTATCGAATTCTTCGAACGGGCGAGTTAGACCAAACAAAACTTGGGAAACAGGCGAGTGTGAGAACCGATATTTGCACTCTCGATTTCCGTCGATTTAGGAAGACAATGTAAACTACGTTTCCGAGAGGTCCCGAATTTCTGCTAAGCCAAAAACGTCAAGCAACCAAACAGTAAGAATAACAATATAACGATTAATAAGTAAAGACAAAAAGAGGACAAATAGGATCTTATTCTGAATCTTTGGTTTGATCACTACAACATGTAAAGTCTTAGCGGAAAGAGCCATTGGCGAGTTCCTTGTTCTAACTTTGTAAGACCTGAATAACCTAGTTGAGTCGCAGCAGAATAACAGTAAAACAGAAATATGCCTAATAGCCCTAAGTGCTATGTTTGCTCTAAGTATTGATTTTGGTGTGTCCCTTGCATCATCACCCTCGAAGTCCTTATATACTCCTCAAGAGGGTGTTTGCTCTTTCCCCTTCTTCCCTTGGTCGTATTTATCGCTTCGCAGAAATATTCCCTTTTTCCCTAGATCTTCATGATTATCTTTGGAAACTTAACATTTATCCTCCGATCTTGACATTTATCTTCTGAAATTTAACATTTATCCATTCCTGAAAATAAAAGATAAACCGTCATAAAGATTGGGCTCTATTTCGGATAAAATTGCGAGTGGGCCTTTAGCCGAGTTTTAGACCTTCTTGGGCCGTTTTTTGACTTAAGCGTTTTTATGATTTTATCGAAAGAGCATTCCTAAGACGATGTCGTCCGAGAGTTAAAATCTTTAATATGGGGCAGGCGACTCCAGGTATTTAGTTAACCGTTATCGTCTTACACGAGCAACCATATCCTTTCACGATAAAACGAGTTCTTTTGGTAAAGTTCCAACGTCGGTCTCAATCGAGACGAAACAAAGATAAGTTTGATCATGTTTCAAAAAAGGGAGTTACGAGGACAAGCTGCAAATGGAATGATTGATTCAAATCGCCGGACATGCGAGTTGGAGTGCTTATGCTACCTAACTCGCCGAACGGGCGAGTTGGTTGTCTTGTACGACCCAACTTGCCCGTTCGGTGAGTTGGTTGTCTTGATCGAACCAAATCGCCCGTTCAGCAAGTCGGGCTTGTCCAACTTACTGAAAGGGCGAGTTGGTTGTATTTCTCGACCCAACTCGCCCGTTTGGCAAGTTGGGCTTGTCCAAATCGCCGAACGGGCGAGTTGGTTGTCTTGATCGACCTAACTCAGTGAACGGGCTAGTTGGTCGGCCCATGCTGTCCAACTTGCCGAACGGGCGAGTGGATCGGCCCATGCTGTCTAAATCACTTAACGGGTTAGTTGGTCGAGCCACTCTTGCCCAACTACCCGAACGGGCGAGTTGGTCGGCCTGCAATGCCCAACTCGCCAGTTTGCAAGTTGGAGCGGTCCAAATGTCCGCTAAACGAGTTGGACGTCTTGCTCGGCCAACAAGTGAAACTATTAGAAGACATGAGAGCCTGATCAAGGAGAAAATTGAGGCTAGACAGAAGCACCACGTCAGTGCATTAATGATGATGATTTCTAGCAGGAAGTTAAGAGATAAAGGCTCCAAGACGGAGGTATTTTTGTGGAAAGTTCGATGTTATTTGGCAGTTCTCACTGGTGTTGATCGACACCAAGCAATAAGCATCGATCAAAAGCAAATCCTGCAGCATCAGTACCTTTATGTGAATCAACTAACATCGATCGACATCTACACAATACAATCAACCGACAAAGAAATAGACAAATCGATCGACAGTGGGACCTGACCATCGATCGACAGATGAGGAAGCCGGTTTGACTAGCAAGCATCACTGCAAATTTGATTGTGGTTCCAACCAGAACGGTTTCAGAATAGTATACTGAGACATCTGAAAGTATGGATCTTGATAGAGAATATGAGGAACACCCCAAAAGGAAGCAAAAGATCCCCAAACATCTACGTAGAGAACCAAATGAAAAAGAGATGGATAGCTTTACCAAAAGTGTTTTAAAAATTCCTTTAGATACTCTTTTTGATGAAGCTTATCATACACACAGATTGTGGATGCTTTTCAAAAAAACAAGAGCAACAGAAGATGATATAGAAGTCATTTGTAATCATCTCAGAGACAAGATGAAACACATGGCCTGTCTGAAGAAGAAAAGTGTTCCTAGGAAGTTTGTGATTCCATGCTTTATCAAGGGCAACAAAGACCCCAATGCCCTCTGTGACACTGGATCATCAGTGAGCATTATGCCAACAACTATGTCAGAAGAGCTGAATCTGAAAGTGGAACCCTCCAATGATTCCTTCACATTGGTAGAATGCTCAAAAGTAAACTCATGAGGGATGGTAAAAGATGTTCCAGTGCAGATTAACAACACCCTAGTTCCAGTAGACTTCCACGTGATGGACATCAGGATAGATTGGAACTCTTCACTACTACTTGGGAGAGCATTCATGGCTACCGTAGGAGCTATCTGTGATATGAAATTAAAGAGGTTGTGTCTATCTCTAATTGATCAAAATATTTTCTACGAACCTGTCAAGAATATGAACAAGGCTACTCTGATTGAATTATGTGATGATGCAGAACCTGTGGCCACATGCTTCTGCGATTATGATTTCAATTAAGAGTCGGAAGATGGAGCATCGATCGACACCCATCTCACACTAACGATCAACACGCTTGCAGTTCAGCAATCGATCGACGCCCACCCTTTGTAATCGATCGACACTCACACTCCCGAACCGATCAACAACTACCACACAGATGGTGATTACAACACAGCCCACCTCGAGTACAACGAAGACTACAAAAAAGAAGAGATGATCGAGTATCGTGGTATTGTTATGGAAGAGGTTGGTGTTTTTCATATTTCCCTTCAACTCGGGAAATCGATATCGATCGCCGGTAACCCTTTGCCATTGATCGATACTGACCAAAGAGCAGCATCCGAAGTAGATTCAACTGCAGAACATGAGAAGGAATATGGTTGTCTACGACCAGACGAGTTTGGTATCATGAGAGATTCAGACGGTCACACAAGAGCTATGGATGGCAGACTACATAATATCACGAGGGAAGATATTGCAGACATTCTTGTCAAGGCTAATGGAGATGGAAACCTTTTCGTGCAACAGTCTTGTTATCGAGCATCGATCTATAGTCACCATACACCATCGATCGACACAGGTCTAGTATGCAAAGGATACGATGAAGATTTCAGAGAGGAGGGGCAGATTAAATATCACGGCCTGGCTTCAGAAGACGCTGGCTGGGTGTTGAACGCGAGAGTGGACAATCCAGCATCGATCACAAGTTACTCATGGCCTTCGAATGGCATCCGATGCGAACCAGACCATGAACATGGAGCAGAAGAGACAAATATTGGCAATCTCAAACCAGATGAGTTCAAAATTATCAGAGATCCGAATGAACATGCACGGGCTCTTCATGGGAGAATCCTACGTTATCTAAGGAGGATGTAGCAGATGCCCCTATTATTGCTAATGGATCAAGTATTTTATTTTGACAGAAGCAGCAGCCATCGATAGACGCACACCATTCAGCATCAATCGTTATTGAGGAGCAGAGGCACTCGCGGATCCGTACTGATCTATGAACTTTCATGCGACCACCGATCGATACCAACATCAGGACATCGATCAATTGGCATTTCGAGCAAGGTACGAGAGCTTTCGATACTGAAGGCAACAAACTTTTCTTCTGGTAAAAGAAAGATGAGTATGACATCTATAGAGATGGGAATGGTAATGCACGAGCTACAGATGGAAGGGTAGTAAATGTGCATGCTGAAGACATCAGAGCAGTTCTAGAGAGAGCTAATTTGTTTGACCAGAGCTACATATGTTTACCAGAACATGCAGCAAGGATCGCTATGTCAAGGAAGGATCAATAGACATACAACAGAGAATAGATTGATGATATTGTGAATGCGATCTACATATCTCTAGATATGTCATAGGATGATTTCTACAAGAGGTTGGATGATGTCTAGTATCTTATAGACACCTGCCTCACCGGTTTGACAACACGCATGGATGAGATGAAACAAGATTTGGACACTGTTCAGAGACAGCATGCGATTGGGGCAGACAACCAAGCATCGATCGATGGCAACATCAGACCGTCGATCGACACTGAAGACAACGAACAGAAGAAGGCAGCAGAAATATAATTCGAAGATAGGTTCGATGAGATTGCATTTTCTCAGAGGATGATGAAGGAAGATATTTCTCAGCAATTGGAAGAGTTATCATAGACTACAGCTGCTAAACTTAGAATTCTACAGCGCAGCATTGAGAAACTACAAAAAGGAATGCATTTAATGGACTTTTCCAGAACAGTTAAAAGGAATGAGAAAACCAGAGGAGATGAGGCAATAAAGAGCTTCATCAATACATGTTTTGGGAAGAGCAAAGAAGATGTAGAAACTTATTTTACAAGTGGCTATCCAACTTCATACTAGTCAGAGAGTTCACAACGTCAACCATAAGATTATAACAAAGCTCTGATTGGGAGGCAACCCACAGTTTAGTAAGCTTTTATTTCGTTTTTACTTACAATACTACTTATTTTGACTTTTATTTTGTTTTATAGAATGTTTGACCCACTATCGATCGAAACCATTAAGGCACCATCTGCCGACAATGGATCGCGATTAACGATCGACCACATACGCCTACCATCGATTGATCCAGGGAGAGACAGCCATTCCAGGGCCGTACCAGGCCCGAATCAAGTTGGAGGCATCTTTCCTTGAGCTTCGCGAGGGGCGAAATCAGTATGTGAGTATGAGCAAGAGTTCAAGAGGTAGAAGAAGTATGCAGGACAAGAAATGTATGGTGAGAGCAAAATATATAAAGGTTCATGTGTAGAATGAAACTCGAGCTCATGACTATGATGGTTGACAGCGTTCAGGTTAAGATTTCTGTTCTTTATAATGCAATCTATCAAATTAACCATACGAACTACTCTTGTCAAGAGAGGTCAAATTGCAATACTTAATTATTGAATCCACAGAGAACGAGGGCACATGATAGACTTCTATAACTCTAACGGTTAAGCTAGGGAAACTATAAATAGTGGTTTTCGTTGTAAATCTATCAGGAATATAACATTATTTAAAATACAAAAGCCAATGCAAATATAGAAAAGCAGTAGATCTAGGGTTTCATGCAAGTGAATATAATGGATATGATGCAAGGAATTATTAATATGCGAGAATAATAAATGTTAAGTAGTCTGACCCCTCTCCTCCCAACTCTCGTATGTGGACAGATAAGTGCACCGTCGATCGGCGGAGAAGGCCTGATGTCAATCGATGGTAATCATACATGAAGTTCGTCCACTATGCTAATTAGACCAGCTCTCGCATGCATCTAAAAACCTAGCTCAATGAAATCAACTATGGCACATAACTTACTCTCATAGTTGTCCATGTCCTAAGTTCATGTTCCTAGTCACATACTCTAGAACACAAGCATTAATCACAATTTCAAAGATTGATACTACTTCATCCTAGCAATGATATCAGCCCTGTTTAGAGTCTATTATATGTGTTTGGAGTATGTTTTAGAGTATTTTCAGGTTCAGGTATGTTCTAAATTACTTTGGTGATTTTTGAGCAGTTTGAGATGCAGAACTGCGCAGATTCGTCAAAAGTTTATATATGGATGGAGATATTTCCACCGTGAGATTGAGCTGATATTTTGACACAAGATATATCTTTGATTAGGTTTCCATGGCCACCAGTTTTTGGTCCATCTGACGATTAGATCTAACGTTTTGCCTGATTTACTAAAGAGTGGTTTGTCTGCCTAGCGAGAGGAAGCTGTCGAGAAGATGAAATGAGTGTCGATTGATGGCAAGCCTTGGTGTCGATCGACGGTGATCCCATAAGACAGGGCAGACTTTTTTTATGGACGACTTAATACCAGAAGCCATCACAAATTACCAGAATACCCTTGCATGACTTAAAACCCTATTTATGTGTTTATATGCCAATGTTTTAGAAAACAAGCTTTATTTGTATTCATAGTTTTACGTTAGGATAGAGAGTTGAAACTCTTCAGAGTCCTCCTGGAACTCCTTTGGTTTTCTACTAATTTATAGTATTGCTTTCTAGTCTTTTCATCTATGATTTATATAACAATTATCATGTCTAAGTAGATCCATCTGCTAGGTTTAGGTTTTCTAGGATTTTGATTGGTTTAGCCAAACAACAGAACTGCTAGGATGATTATTAGATCTATCAATAAGATTGTTCTTAATGCTTGTTTCTTGATTAATTAACTAGAAACTAGATCATTGGATAGTTAGGAGTAAGCTAGAGCATGGTCTATTACCTGAATATAATATTGTTGAGCTAGGTTGTTAGAAAGAAACGAGAGATGATCGAGGAACCTAGTGAACATATCGAATTAAGTCGTAATGCTTGACTCAAGCGACCATTAATCAATGCTATTTCAATAGCGTCGATCGACGGTCAATTCGAGTTCACAACAAGAGTTGGAACAAAGACTTAGTCAATATATTAGACTCGCAGTGAGTTCTATGATTGATACCCTTAGCATCTATCCACTATAATCCTGATTACCTGAATGAAACCATAAGTCTAGAAATCCCCTCTTCAATCAAACAACAAACTCCTTGATTTACTTGCTTTATTATTTGTTACTCTATGTTATCTGACCTAGCGTAGTCTGAAAATCAAGTCTATTGTGTGAGTTATCGAGCCTATGTGGATACGATCCATAAGTACTGCAATCTATCTCTTATTTGAGAGATTTTCTCATGGGGTAATTTTAGCACATCAAATTTGCCGCCGTTGCCTGGGACTCAAATCACCATTAGACTAGGCATAGGATTTCGTGTAGGTTTTTTATTTTTTGTTTCAGGTACATATATCTTAGTATCAGAAAGCAATGAGAAGAGTATTTTGGGCTCTACAATGAAGGAGTCTACTAATTCAAGCATGATCCATAAGTCTAAGAGGGTAGTCGACACCCTCGAAGCAGCGATCGATAGTGAAGAGAAACAAGTATCGATCAACACCTACACCTCGTCGTCGATCGATACCAACACTATGACGTCGGTCGACATCAACTCCTCCGTATCGATCGACACTACTTGCAGGAAGACAGAGAAGGTCGATGTACTAATACTGATTTTTGACAAGAATGGGGTTTTACGAGACGATGAAGGCTGCGCTCGCAACAGTGCAGAAAATTTGATTTATGAAGAGGGGACTGCAATCCATGATGCCAGTGACGTTGCTATGAATGCTAAGAATGAACGAAAAAGAAACTTAGAGAATATAATAATCTTGAAGAGTTCTACGCCAACAAGTGTGTGATACGTCGTTCTACACTCCAGAGGAATGATTTTGAGTTGAATCCTGCATATATCTCTCTTGTGGGTCAACATCCCTTTCATAGTATTCCTCATGAATAACCCCTTAACCACCTTGAAATATTCGAAGTTCTAGCGTCGACCATGAAATGCAATGGAGTTTCTGAAGACTACTACTTCTTCAAGTTATTCCCATACTCTCTTGTTGGAGAAGCAACATGTTGGTCAAGAAGTTGTCACCTGAATGTCTCACTACCTAGAATGACATCACAAACGCCTTCCTCAACAACTTTCTCTATGATGCTGCAGAAAATCTAGAGATCGAGATGGAATCTATGATGAGATATATAGTAGCAGATGATGAGCAACATGGATCTGAGCCGATCAGAGCTGAAGAATCTGATATTATTGATCCGACCTCATCGTCGATCGACACTAAAACGTCAACTTTGATCGACGTTAAGACCTCGATTGAAACAAACCCATGTTCTCGATCAACACCACTTAACATCCGTGAAATTTTGAGTTGTCTTGAAGACATTGAAGACTTGACACTAGAGGGCACCGATGTATCAAGTTGTTATCATGCTCCAGATGTAGACAGATACATCACCATGGGAGATATTTTGGAACTCAAAAATGTCTTGGAGCTAGAAGATATGGATCAGGACATGGAACAGAAGCTTGCTGACGATAAGAAAACTTTGGGAAGAGATTTGGAGACTTCACCAAAAGCTAGCAACGATCAACATCCACCAGATTGCATCGATCGACAGCCACCAGATTGCATCGATAGACAGCCACCTGATGATATCGATCGACATTCATTGTTGAAAGAATAACCAAGTTACATGATTAAACCAGGACAGATTGATGAGAGAATGCACATGTCCAAGACCTCACATCTTGCTGTGGATAAACATCAGAGACCACCTATTTGCACAGAAGAAGTTGTTGGGTTTCACAAAAGAATGAAAATCATACATGACCTTTAGAAGTTTGTGGTTCCCAACACTGTTTTTGAGGTTGAATTTTCTATTCCACCAGATGAAAGTGTCCATATGGATCCCTACATTGAGATATTTGATGATCATGCAGCAGATTCTCAACGAGGGTTGAGATTTACAACCAAAGTCGACAAGGGCCGCACAGAAGCAGTATCAAACGACATCAACAAGCTTGGTTCGATCGAAACTACCACTGCACCATCGATCGACACCGATCGCGTATCAGAGCAGAATGAGTTTGAAAGTGTCGAAGTCTTTTTGATGAAGGCAACCACACAGGATCAGACAAGTTTGGGGGAAAGAACATGAAGAATTTGAAGAAGAGAAAAAGGATCAGTATGGTCCACAATTGTCATTAATTCCCCACTTCTCAGATGGTGCCAGGAAATACAGAGTGAGCAGCCGATGCTTCTCACAGCCATTTGCACTGCTTCGAGCACTCCTTATTGCTGAGATGATAGACAAAGGAGAAGAGTCTATGGAGGTTTTTACAGAAAAATGTGATGAAGCTGAAGATATTGGACATTGGGAATTGTTTTGCAGCAAGTTCTCAATCTCATATGGACTAAATCAGAGTTCCAAAACGTCAAGCCAAAGACTATAAACCAAACGCTGAGTGGGAGGCAACCCCCTGTTCAGTACGTTTTAATTTTTGTTTTACTTTAATTTATTACTGATTTTTTTCATTTTCCCTTTATTTCAGGTTTAAAAAAAGATTCGAGGAAGATAGTATGCACAGAGCATCGACTGACACTTGATCACTGTTAACCGACAGAGCAACCTGAATATCGATCGATTGCCAATTAACTGTGTTGATCGACGGGCACATCCATCGAGCAAGTATACCATTTGTCCTTGTTAAAACTTGTCCTTATTATTTATTTTCTCGCTAATCTAAAATTGTATAAGACTGGGGACAATGTTGTTTAAGTCTAGAGTAGGTTTACTGATATTGTGTTTTATTTCGAGTTTTATGTTCTATGTTTATTTAAGTTCTTATTGAGTCACGAAGGGATTTATCATCAGATTTTTATTTTTACTTGTTCACTAACAACTCTATAGCATCATTTTTAGACTTGTTGCTTGCATAGATTACTAGAGATACCAAAGGGCATCATCCTTCCACTATATCACACTCGCTTAGAAAGTTTGAAGGAACCGAAGCTAACCTCCAACCTAATACTGACTAATTTGCTTGCTTTTAGGTTTGGCATACATTGGATCGGATTCCTCCTTCAGGTGTGAAAGGTAAAAGTCTGTATGTTTTTGGTTTCCTTTTCTCCTCTCTTCCGCATCAAGAAAGAAAGAAAAATATTAGATTGAGATGATTCCCAAAGATGCAGAGGGGTAGGTACATTACCGATGACCCCACTATTTTAATTCAATGGGTTGATCAAAAATTGTTGGAAGCGAGGGGTAGACTTTACCTGTGGCCCCATTATTCGCCTACACTTGGACAAATAAAAAGAAAAATCGAAAAGAAGATGACTATATGGTGGCCTTAATCAGCATCATGGGTCACTGGAATAGAGATAATAAAAGGATTCGGAGAAGGGAGATATAGGGAGAAAAGAAACAAGAATAACACTACATGTTAACTCAAATACCTGTTGGGGTAAAGAGTCAATGGGTCCTTTCATTGATACTCCCAAGGTAAAGCCTACACATCTATTTATGCAAGAAATGAGGTTAGTAGAGGGGTGAGTCATACTAGGATTTGCTAAGTTGTTTGTAGAATAGATTCGGTTGCTATACTAGATAAGGTATAAAAAATTCTCTAATATTAGCATGTATTTGATGTGGTTGCAACGTAGATATTTACCACCTTTAGCCCACCAAAGTTTCTCTATACTAGATAGTGACATTCTTTGCTTGAGGACAAGCAAAAGGATAAGTCTAGGAAAGTTGATAGAGCCTGATATTTGCCACATTTAGCCCATGATATCAGTTTTTTTTAGAGTCTATTATATGTGTTTGGAGTATATTTTATAATATTTTCAGGTTCAGGTACGTTTTGGAGTACTTTGGTAATTCTAGAGCTGTTTGAGATGCAGAACTGCGCAGATGCGTCGGAAATTTTTATCTATGGATGGATATCTTTTCACAGTGAGTCTGAGCTGATATTTTGACACAAGATATAGCTTTGAATTATATTTCCAATGCCACCGTTTTGAGGTACATCTGACGGGTAGATCTTGAGTTATGCCTAACTTACTAAAGAGTGATCTGTCTGTCCTACGAGAAGAAGATGTCGAAAAGCTGAATGAATGTCGATCGGTGACCCCGCCTTGGTGTCGATCGACGGTGATCCCAGAAGACAGGCCCGGATTGTTTTATGGATGAATTAAACCCTATTTATGTGTTTCTATGCCATTGTTTTAGAAAACAAGCTTTATTTCTATTCATAGTTCTAAGTTAGGAGAGAGAGTTGAAACTACTTCAGAGTCCTCTTGGAGCTACTTTGGTTTTCTACTGATTTATAGTATTGCTTTCTAGCCTTTTCATCTATGATTTCTATGACAACTATCATGTCTGGGTAGATCCATCTGCTAGGTTTAGGTTTCACATTGTTTTGATTGGTTAGCCAAACAATAGAACTGCTAGGATGATTATTAGATCTATCAATAAGATTGTTCTTAATGCTTGTTTCTAGATTAATTAACTAGAAACCTTATCATTGGACAGTTAGGCGTAAGCGAGAGCATGGTTTATTACCTGAAAATAATCCTATTGAGCTAGGTTGTTAAAAACAAACGTGAGTTGATCGTGGAACCTAGTGAACATATCAAATTAGGTTGTAATGCTTTACTCAAGCCACTAGGATGCTTTGTCGATCGATGGTCATGCTTGATTTTGACTCGTACTTAGCTGAATTTGAACAACTATTGGATATCTCTTCTGAATACTCTAACAAGCTCCATGATCTCCACAATGCTCGTCCTCCTCCTCATCCTCCTATTCCTCCTCCTCCTACTTCTCCTCCTACTGTATAATTTTTATTTGAATTCATCTACCTGCTCCTTTCTCAATGCTGGAGCTGATTTCTTCCTCACATAATCAGTGTTCTTGGTGCTATTGTTAGACACCAAGTTCTCAATAAACTTTGTTTCTTCTTCTCGACTCTTTGTGCTGAAATTCTCTTCACTAGCTGTTTCTAACGCCATCTGGTACTGAAGATCATTACCTCTGAAGAAGGTGCTAAGTTGCTGCACCTCTTGGAAATTGTGCTGTGGGTAGTCTCTCTGGTAAGTTTTAAATATGAACCAAGAGGTCTGAATGATTTTCCAAGTGTCTGTGTGAATGTAACGATTCTGCTTCTCAAGTCTTCTACTCGGGCATCATCAATGAAATTGCGCAGGAACACATTCTTGATGTCTGTCAAGAATGTCAGAGATCCCGGTGGTAGCTGCTTAAGCTAATTTGAAACCTCTCCAGCAAGTGAGTACTTGAAGAGCTTACAAAACAAATAGTCCTCAGGGATTCCATTGGCTTTAATAGCAAATACAAGATCCTTAAACCACTCCAGATGATCTATTGGATGCTCAAGTCGCAATCCATGGTAGGGTGTGTGCGCAACAAGTGCGAAGAAGGACAGTTTGATCAAAATGTGATTCCTATAGAAAGCTGGAGGACGAATAGCAGATCTGTTATCTTTGAGCTGGTATGAATGATTGTAGTCTGCCAGTTTCCTTTGAGTAGCTTGGGCATTAGGTTCTGGTCGAGAAACTGCAGCGTCTGCTTCTACTTATGGTTTGAGGATTGCAGCCCCCTCATCATTAATTCCATGACCTTCTTCATTACGCTGATGGCCTTCAAGGTCATACAGGTCCCCTCTCTTATCTCGGACCAAACTAAAGTCGCAGCCATATGAACTCGTGAATTACTATTGATCGATGCCGTGTTGTTCTATTGATCATTGTTGGTCTAGAAGAAGCGTTGATTGGCGGTTGAATGTTGCTGTCGATCGATACTTGGCTTATCTTTTTGCGGAATGAGGGTTCCATTTCAACTAGATATGAGAAGAATAATTTCGGGTTCTTATTGCTTATGGTATTGTTGGGCATGCACCAGAAAGACAAGAAAAATAAATTTTTAGTAAATTACAGTAATGAAAAAGCATAGACTAAACCTAGAAAATAAACCTAATGCAATCCTTTCTCCCCGATAATGGCGCCAAATTTGAAAGCGTGCGGGTTAAAGTTTATGTTCTTAACAATGCAATCTATCAAATTAACCCTACAAACTACTCTTGCCAAGAGAGGTCAAACTTAGGGATCAAATCCACCAAGAGCGAGGGAACACGATAGATTTCTATAACACTAATGGTTAAGCTAGGTAAACTATAAATAGTGGTTTTGGTTGTAATTCTATCAGGAATAGGGAAATATCTAAAATACTAAAGCGGATGCAACTATGGAAAACCGGTAGATCTAAAGTTTCAGGCAAATGGATTATAATGGATAGAATGCAGGGAATTATTAATATGCGAGAGCAGAAAATGTTGACTATTCCGACCCCCTCTTGTCTCAACTCTCGTATTCGGACAAAGAAGTGCACCGTCGATCGACGACTAAGGCCTGATGTCGATCGACGGTAATCAAACAAGAAGTTCGTCCACTATACTAATTAGACCAGCTCTCGCATGCATCTAACGACCTATCTCAATGAAATCAATTCTGGAATAGAACCTACTATCATAGTTGTCTATGTTCTAAGTTTAGGTTCCTAGTTAGCTACTCTAGAACACAAGCATTAAACACAATTCAAAGGATTGATACTACTTCATTTTAGAAATCATATTTTAGGGCTACTGCATCAGTACCATTATGAACCCTAAATCTACCAGGTGAATTGCTCAGATATAATAAAAAAAACATGATGAAATAAATAATAAATGGGATTCCAATACAGATGTAGAGTTTATGGAGCATGTTAGAGTATTATGGAGATTATGGAGCATGTTAGAGTATTCAGAAGAGATATCCAGTAGTTGTTCACATTCGTGCGAGTCAAATTCAACAATCACCATTGATCGACGGAGCATCCTTGCTGTCAATCGAAGGCACACTCACATAGTATTAGCCAACTTCAAGCCCAATTTAAGACAAATTACGAGAATGACCCGGGACAAGTTTTGACCTAGTTTATATGGGTTCTGCCATTGTTTAGGCAGAACACCACTTTTTATTTTGCAGCTTTTAGTTTTCTTGCATTGAGCTTTTTAGTAGTTTATGAGAAGATCTGAACTCCTTCAGAGATCTGTATTGGAACCCCATTTATTATTCTATGCATTATATTATTCAGTTCATCATGTTTTCTTTGATCATGTCTGAGTAATTCACCTGGTAGATTTAGGGTTCATAATGGTACTGATGAATTAGCCCTAAAATATGATTGCTAGAATGAAGTAGTATCAATCTTTGGAATTGTGTTAAATGCTTGTGTTCTAGAGTAGCTAACTAGGAACCTGAACTTTGAACATAGATAACTACGAGAGTAGGTTATGTGCGAGAATTGATTTCATTGAGCTAGTTCGTTAGATGCATGCGAGAGCTGGTCTAATTAGCATAGTAGATGAACTTCCTGTTTGATTACCGTCGATCGATGGTCATGGTTGCAGACTACAATCATTCATACCATCCCTAAGATAACAGATCTGCTATTCGTCCTCCACCTTTCCAAAGGAACCACAATTTGATCAAACCATCCTTCTTCGCACTTATTGCGCACACACCCTACAATGGATTGTGACATGAGCATCCAATACATCATCTGGAGCGGTTTAAGGATCTTGTATTAGCTATTAAAGGCAATGAAATCCGTGAGGACTATCTGTTTTGTAAGCTCCTCAAGTAATCACTTGCTGGAGAGGTTTCACATTAGCTTAAGCAGCTACCACCGGGATCTATGACATTCTTGACAGACATCAAGAATGGGTTCCTACACAATTTCTTTTATGATGCGCGACTAGAAGACTCGAGAAGCAGAATTGCTACATTCACACATAAATTTGGAAAATCATTCAGACCTCTGGGTTCAGATTTAAATCCTATCAGAGAGACTACCCACACCACGGTTTCGAAGAGGTGCAGCAACTTAGCACCTTCTTCAGAGGTAATGATCTTCAGTACCAGATGGCGTTAGACACAGCTAGTGAAGAGAATTTCAGCACAAAGAGTCTAGAAGAAGAAAGAAAGCTTATTGAGAAAGGGGAGAAAGTATTGCCATTAGATTTAATTTCTAGGTTTAGTCTAGGCTTTAATATTTAAGCTCTAGAATATTGACATTTCTATGCTTTATATTCCATATAATCCATCAAGCTTGAAACCCTAGATCTAGCATATTTACATTTACATCTAGTTAGTTTATTTGCATATTTCTATATTTGCATTATTAGCATATTTCCATAGTGCATCCCTACTTCTTGATAAGGAACATTTTCTTAATTAATTGTTCACCACTAATATATATATATATATATATATATATATTCACCTAGATTAGTCTTTAGAAATAAGAAATCTATTGTGTGTCATTGCTCTCTGTGGATTTGATCCCTAAGTACTATACCTGATCTCTCTTGGCAAGAGTATTTTTGTGTGTTAAAAATTAGGGTTAATTTGATAGTTAATTGTTTAGGATATTTATACCCTTCTAGAACAATAAAACACATGATGTCAAATTTGGTGCCGTTGCCGGAGAGCATTGATCGCCAATAGATTTAATTTCTAGAATTTAGTCTAGGTTTGTTACTACTTTTCAAGTTACTAAATTTTCTTTTCCTTTGTTTTTTAGGTGCATGCAAAGAAGCACAAGGAACAATAAAGAACAAAAACTACTATTCTCTGACCCCGACAAACTCAAACGTACGATCCGCAAAGAAAGATGACAAGCATTGATCGACAACACCTATACCGCGTCGACCGCCACTTCTTTACTGACAGCATCGATCAGAATCAGAACTCGAGCATCGACAGACATTGATCACATAGCCCCGATCGACAGCAACTTACCCGCATCGATCGACATAAGAGACGAGTTCAGATGTTTCCGACTTTAATATTGACTTGGGATGAGAATGGAATCCTGCATGACCTTGATGGTCATCTGCGTAATGTAACAGGTCAAAAGATAGACGATCAGGAGACCATAATCCCTGATACAGAAGCAAAGTAAACGCTGCAGCAGCTCAACCTGAAGCTAATGCCCAAGCTGCTCAGAGAACACTTGCTGACTACAACCATCCAGACCAGTTCTACGCCAATAGATCCGCCATTAGTCTTCCAGCTTTTCAGAAAAACGATTTTGAAATCAAGACTTCTTTCCTCGGACTTGTAGCACAAACACCTTACCATGGGTTGTGACATGAGCATCCTATGGATCATCTGGAGCGATTTGAGGATCTAGTGACTGCAATAAAATCAAATGGAGTCTCCGAAGACTATCTCTTTTGTAAGCTTTTCAAGTACTCACTCGTTGGAGAAGCGTCATATAGGCTTAAGCATTTACCACCAAGATCCCTAACATCCTAGACTGAGATCAAGAACGCTTTCTTGCGTAATTTCTTTGATGATGCAAGAGTGAAAGATCTGAGAAGCAAGATTGCTAATTTTTCACAACACCCTTCAGAATCTCTTAGAAACTCCTGGATCAGATTCAAATCATACCAGAGAGATTATACACATCACGGGTTCAACGAAGTGCAATTTCTCAGCACTTTCTTTAGAGGTATTGTATTACAATAGCAAATGGCTTTGGACACAACAGCTAGTGAAGGAAATTTCAGCACTAGGAATCCTGAAGAAGCTACAAGATTGATTGAGAATATGGCATCCCGCAGCAGCTCTAAGAACACAGACTTTGAAAAGAAGAAATCAACTCCAGGTTTGAGAAGGAGCAGATTGAATAGGTCAAGGAAAAACTGAATAGTGTTCAAAAAATCCTCAGGAAGAAGGTCACTTTTGTAGAAGTAAAAGCAATAAAATGTGGAGATGATGAGATTGAAGAAGAGGATGTGAACTACATTGATGGGAATGGTTTCTAGAGACGAGGGAATCCAGGTTTAAACAGGAATTCCTATGGGAATGGTCAAAGGAGTAACTTTAATCAGGGTTCCCATCAAAAACCCTTCAACAATAACAAAACTTATGGATCTTCTTACTACCAGAATCCTCCTCCAGAAACTCAAGAAAGCAAGATCGAAACAATGGTTGACAGAGTTTTAGAGGGACAATAGAAGATGACTATGGATATCAATGGAAAGATAGATGGGTTGTACCTCAACCCCAACACCAAGTTCGAAAATCTCAACACCCATGTGAAGAAGCTGGCGAATCAGGTGCTGCACACAAGTGAAACCATTAGGAGGATTGAGAGCCTGATCAAGGAGAAAATAAAGGCTGGACAGAAGCACCACATCAATGCATTGATTGACGATGATGTTTCGCAGGAAGTTAAGAGGGAAAACCTCCAAGAAGGAGATTTTTGTGTGGAAAGTTCCATGTCATTCGGCAGTTCGCATTGGTGTCGATAGACACCAAGCAATGAGCATCGATTGACAACGAGTCCTGTAGTATCAGTAGCTTCGTGTGAAGCGAAAAAGTTGATTGACACTTACACGAGACAATCGACCGACAGAAAGATAGAGGTATCGATCGACAATGCGACATGAGCATCGATCGATAGATGAGAAAGCCAGTTTAACTGCCAAGCATCACTGTGGATTTGATTGTGCGTCCAACCTTATAAATTTCAGAACAGAGTACTGACACGTTCTAAGCTATGGATCTTGATAGAGAAGATGAGAGAAATGTGGGAACCAAAATTCACATCGTCGATTTTCGTAAATTAAGGAAAGTCAAGAAACCCTAACTTTACTTGAGCCAACGATAAGTAATCGAGTAAACTTGGAAAACATGAAAAGATAACAAAACGAGTTTTAGAAAACAATTGATCTTTATTTCGAATTTGCGTACGAGGGATCCAGAGACAAGCGTTCATGAAGCTTGTTTGGAGAGGGGATCACAAAGGGAATTTGTATAACACAAGCAGTAAAATGAGACTAAGTTTGCTTTCTCTATCACCTATGTCGAGAGAAAACTATGTGGTTGCAACTCACTTAGCAATAGAAAAAAAAGACGAAAAAGGTTTGAAGGATATGGGAATCGACCTTAAGAAACGCTGCC
The DNA here is from genome assembly GCA_905132765.1 of Moricandia arvensis. NCBI lineage: Eukaryota > Viridiplantae > Streptophyta > Magnoliopsida > Brassicales > Brassicaceae > Moricandia > Moricandia arvensis. Next base: position 50,642 of record CAJHQP010002729.1, on the reverse strand, counting down.
TACGTACCTCTTTCAAGGATCAAGTCGGACGTAATTCAATTAAATGGGTGGACCAAGAGATAAAACGGCCGGAGCAAGTTCGTCTGGTAATCGAGTTCCCGTCATAGAAACCGAGCTTGTCGAGAATAAATCTTAAGGGTTCTAAGTGCAATGAGTTGTAGAGTCTAAGGAAATCAGAATCGTGGAACAAAGACGAAGAAACGTCTGAGTATAACTTTGTCCTTCTACCTACCAAAGTTCTACGTTCTTATAAGCAAAAAGAGCTTCTCTCGGTCTAAATCCTCTGATCCCCGTGCCTTTAACTTTAACTTCCCTTACATATGCCTTCAAGGTCGGTTTCTCTTTCCTTGTTTGCCCCTAAGTCGAGTTTATCGCTTTGCGGAAACATTTCTTTTATCTCGATCTTCATCATTATCTTGGAAACTTGACATTAATCTTACGATTTCGCGAGATTTATCTTCTTCTGCGAATAAAGATACTCCGTCATAACATTCCTGGGCTCAAATTCCTATGAAATCCGAAGTGGGTCTTTAGCCGCGTTTTAGGCCTCATTGGGCTGTATTTCGACTTAAATGTTTTACGATTTCGTCAAAAGAACGTTTAATGATATGATGTCACTTTAGCTAAAAGGGTCACACTTCTCATATAGTTTAGAAAACTTTGTGGTGTTTAGTTAACCATTGCCGTTTATACGATAACCATGAACTTCATTTGGGAAATTGAGTTTTCGCGTTTTTATCGTAAAGTTCCAACGGTAACTCCGATTGATACGAAACAAAGAGTATTTTGATCAAGATTCGAGAGAGAAGCCAAAAGGTGTGGTCTCACTCGCCATATGGGGACCTGGGAGATATCTGGGGGCTGTATTTCGCGACCTGGGAGCTGTATTAGCCGACCCAAAGTTCATTTGGTGACTCTTACTTGTTTTAATCGTAAAATCTCAACAAAAACTTTGATTGAGACAGGAAAAAAAATCATTTCGATCACTACTCGAAGAGGAATAAAAGGAGAGACACAGCTCGCCATATGGTGACCCAGACATGGAGAGCCGAGGTTGCCATATGGCGACCCAGTCATTGAAAGGTCAGGTCGCCATATGGCGACCCGGACTCAGAGATCCTAGGTCGATATATGGCAACCTGAGTGGGAGGCAACCCACTGTTTAGTAAGTCTATATTTCTTTTTTTGTTATACTTCTATTCATTTCAAATTTTACTTTGTTTTGTAAACTGTTTGAGTTCACCATCGATCGACACCTTAGATGCACCATCATTCAAAAATGGATCGCGACCATTGATCGACCCCTCACGCCTACCATCGATCGACACTCTCTTCCAGAGAGTGATATCGAATTTTCTACTTAAGCTATTTACTTATGTTTATTTTTTCCTAACAAATCCGGGATGGATTATACTGGGGCAGTGTAATTTAAGTTTGGGGAGGTTCGGTAATGTTATTTGATTTATTTTGTGCCTTATTTACTATATATTTAAGTTTTTCAAGAAGTTTTATTGAGTCAAGAAGGGGATTATGATCAAGATTTATTATTGACTAACCACACTTTAGCACCTTTCTTAGAAGGTTGTTTGTAGAGACTACTAGAGATCCCAAAGTGATCATCTTGCCACTATATCACACTTGCTAAGAAAGTTTGAAAGAACCAAAGCTGATTTCCAACATTAATCCTGACATTATTTGCTTCCTTTGGGGCTTGGTATACATTTGATCAGATTCCTTCTGCAAGTCTGTAGGTACAAGTCATTGCACCTTTGGTTCCCTTCTCTCTCTCTTCATCATCTACCTAAAAGCTTACAGGATTGAAATGACTTACCGAGATACAGAGGGGTAGGTACATTACTGATGACCCCAATATTATAATTCGGAGGAACGATCATTCATTGTTGGAAGCGAGTGGTAGGTACATTAACGATGAACCCACTATTCGCCTATAGCTTTCCCAAAAAGCAAAAGAAAAAAAAATAAAAAAGAAGAAGAAAAGAAGAAGAAAATCGAAAATAAGATGGCAAGATGAATTATATCAGCATCATTGTCCATTAAGTTTGAGATCTAAAAAGATTCAGAGAGAAAAGGGGGAAGAAAGGAATCAAAGAAGACTTTGTGCATGGTTGTTCATATACTTGTAAAATTAAGAGTCCATGTGTCATTTGATCGATCTACCAAGGTAAAGTCTACACTTTTATTTAATACATAGACATGAAATCAGTAGAGGAGTGAGTTTGACTCGTATTTGCTAAGTTGTTAGTAGACTTGATCTGGTTGCTTTACTAGGATGGGGTATATGAAGTTTCTCTGTGATTGACTTGATTGAATGTGGTTGCAACAAAGTAGGGTGACAATTATACTTAGACATTATGTGAGTCTTCACTTTTCAAAACCTTTTTCATAGGCTTGGTTTGATTGAGGACAAGCAAAATGTTAAGTCTGGGGGAGTTGATATAGCGTATTTATTACCAGTTTTAGGCCATGTTATAGGCTCTATTTAGGGTCTATTATGTGTTTCTAGGCTATGTTTTGGAGTATTTATAGGTCCAGAAACGTTTTGGAGATATATGGAGATACTTGGAGCTTTTAAAGCATTTATAGGAGAAGAATCCGTAGCTGGTCATTTGAGGAGTCGAAGTATAAGATAGTCGTCGATCGACGACACAACCTTGGCGTCGACCGATTTTAAAAGAGCAAGGTCGATCAATGCTGCACACTTCCCATCGATTGACATCCAAATCGCAGACAACCAATTCAAAGCCCATGTTAGAGACAAATGACAAAATGCCCGGGAAGAGTTTTTACCTAAGTTTTAGAGTTTCTATATTTATGCATTATGTATTGAGGTGATGGATATTAGCTTAATCTAGCAATCCTACTTTTGGGCTAATACATAATTGTTGTCATTCAACCCTAAATCTAGTTGATAACTACTCTAACATAATTAAGGAAATGACAATAGTCTGAATATAATGCATATATAGAATAATGGGGTTCCAATACAAATCTCTCTAAGGAGTTATGAATCTTCTCCCCTAAAAACCCTAAAACTATAATAGAGAACTAAAACTCATTGTGCTTCATGCTTGCATTCTAGAGTAACTAACTAGGATCTCGAAAGTAGGACATGGACGACTACAAGAGTAGGTTATGTGCCAAAATAGAATCCATTGAACTAGGCTATTAGGCGCATGCGAGAGCTGGTCTAATAAGTCTGGTGGATTTATCAAATCTCTTTCACACTTCCTTTTGATTTCACCGTCGATCGACATCAGGCCTTAGCCGTCGATCGACGGTCTTTCCTTTTGGTCACATACGAGAGTTAGAGTTAAAAAGGTCAGATTAGTTAATACCTGAGTTCTAGAATATTTTCATTTTTGTGCTTCCTATATCCTATAATCCATCAAGCCTGAAACCCTAGATATAGCATATTTATATTTACATTTACATCTAGTTAGTTTATTTGTATATTTACATTTACATCTAGTTAGTTTATTTGTATATTTCCATATTTGCATTATTAGCATATTTCCATATTGCATCCCTACTTCTTGATAATGAACATTTCCTTAATTAATTGTTCACCCCTAATATATATATATTCATCCATCTTAGTCTTTAGAAATAAGAAATCCATTGTGCGCCATTGCTGTCTATGGATTCGATCCCTAAGTACTACACCTGATCTCTATTGGCAAGAGTATTATTTGTGTGTTAAAATTAGGGTTAATGTGATAGTTATTTGTTTAGGATATTTATACCCTACTAGAACAATAAACACATGATGTCACAAGACAAGCTGGTTGATCTGATCGTATAACCATTCAAAGGGTGCAAAGAGATTCTTGGAATGGACTGGTTGCGAGAAGTGTCGTGTAACCTTTACTCGTGAAGAAGGAGAACTGGAGTTTCAAGGGAATAAGGAGTGCTGTACTCAAATGGTAAAGGAATTAAATGTGAAACGGTTGGTAGAGAAAGGATCTGAAGTGTTCTTGGCAACCATCACTATTCCGGTAGGGAGGAGGAAGTGGCGTTGAGTGAAATTCCAGAAGCGAAAGAGTTTGACGACATGTTCCAATAGCTCACTGGATTACTGCCACCACAAGATGATCTGTTCATGATAGAGTTGGAACCTGCAACAGCTCTAATATCCAAGGCTTTTTATCACATGGCCCCAACAGAGATGGCCAAGCCGAATAATAGTTAGAGAGAGAAAGGTTTCATCAGGCCGAGCAATTTGCAATGGGGTGCACCAGTTCTGTTCGTCAAGAAGGACATAAGCTTACATTTGAGCATCGATTATCATGTGTTGGATCAAGAATAAGTATCCAATACCTCTTACTAGATCAGCTCAAGGGGGCATCATGGTTCTCTGATGTGATCAAATTACCCTTAGAGCAACTCTCTCAAATAAGATATCAACTACTGAATTTCGTGACCGTATCCACATAGACTCGATATCACACACATAGGGCTTGAGTTTTAGATCAAGCTAGGTTAAATAAAATAAATCAGTAAATGATTAGAAAGCAGGTAAAGAGGAGTTGAAAACGATGGAAGGAGTAAGCTATACTTAGAGTTTCATTCAGGTTATCAGAACTATGATCTATAGATGCTAAAGGTTTTATTCTAGAACTAGAATTAAGATATCCAGCTCTCGCTGCAATTCTAATCAGATGATTAAATCCTTTATTCCAGATGTTGCATGTGAACAAGGAACGGGTATCGACCGATATTATAGAGTGAGTGTCGATTTATACTTCTCTGACAAGAATCAATGCTCTAATCGATATGTTCACTTGGTTAACTACACAAGCTCTCGCATTCACCTAACAACCTAGTTCAAGAGAATTATTATCAAGGTTTGAACCTAATCTCGCAGATGACCATTATCCTAAGATGAGGGTTCTAGTTAGCTATTCTAAACCACAAGTAATTAGATCAATACTATGAATGAATCTATTAAATCACCCTAGCAATTCTATATCTAGGAAATTCATTCAAAAACCTAGAGAACCTAAACCTAGCAAGGGATCTACTCAGACGTGATAGATGAAGACATAATCAGGGAAATAATAGATGAGCAAGAAATCAATATAAAATCAAAGGAGTTCCAAGAGGACTGAAGGATTTCATCTCTTCTGTACTAGCCTAAGAGAAAACCAAAAATAATAGAACAGAAAGAATAGCTTAAAATCGCTTAGAAAACACATAAATAAGGTTTTAAGTCAGCCAATGGCATTATGGTAACCTGTAATGACTTTTGGGCCGTAGTCGTTCTTGATATAGACTTGGCCTTCTGCTTGCATCAGTATTGAGGTGTCGATAGACACCAAGGTCTAGGTGTCGATTGATACTTCTTCATACAGCTTCCTCTCGCGAGTTAGACCTGCCACTATTTAGTAAAACATACATAACGTTTGATTCAGAATATTGATTGACCTAAAGCCGGTGGCATTGGAAAGCTAACTTAAAGATATATCATATGTAAAAAGATGGTCTCATTCTAAACAAGGGAAGATCTACATCCAGAACCTCCAAAGTTCTCCAAAATGTACATAAACCTGAAAACACTCTAAGCAGACTCCAAACACATATAATAGATTATAAAAAGGACCTAAACCATGGTATTAAAATGATAAATTCCATGGTACATCAATTCCCCCAATCTTATCCTTTTGCTTTTCTTCAAGAAAAACATAGAATAGTTCAGTGAGAAAGGTTTGAAAACGCAGTGACTCAAACAATTTTAAACCTACTGCCATCGTCTCTGAAGTTTTGCAACCCACATCAAATCATTTCCAAATTTAGAGGTACCTTATATACTCTACCCTAGTGATATCACTTAAATTATCCTATGATAAACTTTACTTTCTCAAATAAGAGGATCAATATAGTACTTTGGGATCGAATCCACAAGGAGAATGGACACACCATAAATTTATAATATAAAGATTAAGTGAGTTAAACAATTCTAAAGCAGCAAATAGTACGTATCATTAAGAGTTGTTTGTGAACTTATGATAACAAACAACTAGATCGATCTACGGTTTCATGTAATAGTATTGTTTTATAGATGCTAAGAATATGTAGTAAACCATCTTAGAACTCGAATACTAAAACAAGATATCCAACTATAGTCTAATCAGATGACTAAGTCTTTGGTCAAGCTTTTGACCTGTGAGCGAAGAATGATTATCGATCGATACTATGTAAAGAGTGTCAATCGACACTACCTTAGACAAGCATTATCATCCTAATTAATATGTTCACTAATAAAAATAAAAAATGAATTTAAAACTTAGTTATTGGTGGCCTCCCATAAAGTGTTTGTTTATAGTCTATAGCTTGACGTGTTGGATGTTTTGGACTAGTAAGGAGGTAATGGAACACTTGTTGGAGAACAAGTCTCCATATCATCTTCACACATTTCAAACCATGTGTCTACAACACTCTATATGGCTTTCTCTCCTTTGGTTCTCTATTCTTGCTGTCTTTGGATAATCTCATGTGTGTAATCCACTTTCAGCTCTAGCTCTTCCATACATTTGTTTATCCACCCATTGCTGTTGTTGAGAGGATAGTAGATTGCATCAATATTCCTGTAAAACTCATCAAACATCCTCTCTTGAGCTCTATAGATGTCAGATGTCATCTCTTCAATTTGTTCTCTTCTGTATATCTCAGGTGTTTGCCGACATGGAGGTGTAAGGTGGGCTCCTGGTAGCTGGAAACATCCATCATACTCTGGTAGACTCAATTAACAGCCTCCCTTGCTATATGCCATCTCAAGTATTACTCTCATATCCTCTTTTGAAACATTGATGATCCTTCCATCCTCAGCCCGTGCATTTCCCTCTTCATCTTTGTAGACTCCATTCTCATCTGGTGCTGCTAAACTGACTGTTCTCTTAGCTGGAATTGTGGATTCAACCAAAAAAGCTTGTCGACATTCTGGAATCCCATGACTGTCGATCGATACTCCTGGTTGGTTTTCGATCGACGCTTCTCCATCTAATTCATAATCTGCGCCAGAATCAGAATAACAGATCTCTGCCTCCACGAGTAAGCTGCTCTTAATTATATACCACATTGTGTGGGAAAGGAAATTCACACTTGTCGATTTCCGTAAATTAAGGAAAGTTAGGAAAACCCTAATTTCCCAGAGATCCCGGATTTCTGCTAAACCAAAAACGTCAAGCAACCAGACAAAGAGAACAAACGAAAATAGTGATGAATGTAAATAAAAAAAGAAGAGCAATAGGAATCTTATTCTGAATAAGTGTTTGAGCGTTACAACGAGGTATGAGCGTTACAACGAGGTAAGAGCGTTGGCTATGAGAGCTGTCAGTGAGGTCCCTAGTTCTAGCAACCTAAGACTGCAAAAACCTAGTTGAGTCGCAACTCGAGTAACAAAAACGGAAAATTGCCTAAAACGCTAAGTTTGCTGTGAGAGCTCTGAGTAAAATTTCTTGTGCCTCTGCACCTTCGACCTTGGATCTCTTATATACTCCTTAGAGGCGGTTTTGCCTTGCTGATTCTGCCCTTGGTCGAATTTATCTTCTCGTGGAAATCTTCCATATCTTCCCGATTGTTGTGTTTATCCTTTGGCAACTTTACATTTATCCTTCAAGACTTAACATTTGTCCTTTCCTGCAAAACAAGGGTAAGCCGTCATAGGATTTGGGCTTGATTTTATATAAAATCGAAAGTGGGCTTTTAGCCATGCATGAACCCTATCAGACCGTTTTTATGACTTAGGTGTTTTTACGATTTTATCGAAACGACGCTTTCCGGATGACGTTGGTTCGTGCGGAAGCCCAAATCTCACGTATAATCAAGACAATCTCTTGAGGTGTTTAAGCAACTGTCAATTGCCTATACGTTCGATTTTCACTTCTTTTGAGAAAGAAATCTTCGTAGTTCTGTTTTAAGTAGTAAAGTTCGGAGATGACTTTGATCGGAAAAAAATGAAGACTTCTTTTGACTTGTTCTCAAAAAGGGGAGTTATAAAGATGGGCCAGAGATAGAATGATCATGTTTGTGGGCCGGTGCGGCGTGTACCTTCAAATGTTTGGTCTACTCGACAAACCGGCGAACTGAGCGTTCGGGATTGATCTACTCGCCGAACGGCGAGCAGACCGAGCTTGTCTGGTCTACTCATCGTTTGAGGGAGTAGACCGTTTGGTCTACTCGCCAAATGGCGAGTAGACCAAGCTTGTCTGGTCTACTTGCCATTTAGGGAGAAGGCCGTTTGGTCTACCAGCTAAACGGCGAGTAGACCGTGTGGGTTCGGTTTAGTCGAACCAGTGAGTAGACCGGTTTGTTTGGTTATGCTGAGATTATTTGAGTGTTCTCGAGGCTTTACCAGTTCGTCGGATTACTTGTGAAATCTAAATTCGGTTATTCCGCTTTTTGATTTACAAGTTCTCCTTTCTTTTTCCTCTACAAGAAATCTCTCTCGAGAAGTTTTTTAAGGCTGAACTTGTCTTGATCGATTTTGACCCCAACAGTTAGCCCCCCAGCTCGTGAGAACATGTAATATTCATATGAGTTATTGGTGTGTGCGAGGTGAGTTAGGCGGAATCGGTGTTAAAAATCTGAGAGTTAATAGTGAAATCTCTTTGCCAATAAATAAGTGAGGTAAGTTTTCACATTCTTCACTCACTTGGTGATAACTTCCCTTCAGAGAAAATACTCTCTCATTTTCTCTCTTCAGATAAGAAAAATTTCACATCTCCCTTTTCTCCCCCTTTTTTTTTGAGAGCCATGTCTTCAAGAAAGAAATCCACGAAGCCTCGTCGCAGCCGGTCCTCTAAAGAGGGCTCGAGTTTGCCAAACGAGGATGCTGCGTCCAAGGTCGAGTTTGTAGCCCACTCCGTCGACCCTGAGGAGGCTCACGAGTATTGGGGTACGCAGGATGCTCCCGATCTCGGGACGTGGGATCCACCCGAGTTCGAACCAAATTGCAAGGACGGTTCTCCGAGCAAGAGATTCCGCAACAGTCTGACCTCTGTCTAGAAATTCTTCTGTCCGCAACAGTCGAGTTTCGCTTGCCAATGTTTAGGGATTTTGCAGAGTCTCCTCCCGATGGCTATTTCACGTGCTATGAAGCGTTCTTGACGCAGGGGAATTTGTGGTTCCCTATACCGGAGGTAATATCGCAGTTTCTCCATCGTCTATGTTTGTCGATCGGTCTGATCAACCTTTGTGCCATTATGCACATGGTCAGGATTTTGGTGATGAGCTACGAGAAGGGACTGACTGTGAGACCCGAGCACCTGGTAGCTTTCCTTACGCCTTGGACGAGTTCGGGTATGATCATGTTGAGGCCTAAAAAAGCTTCCTTAGGGATCATAACGGGCTTCTCGTCCCACGTCCATATCTGGAAAGACCACTTCTTTTCGTCCGTGTAAACGAGGCGTCAGTTGTCCCATAGTGCCTTCCCATCTTTCGGACTGTTTGGGGTACACGAGGTATTTCCTTCTCGTTGCTGGTTGAGTAGCAGTTTTTTTTTTAAATGCGCTTGTTCGTTTTTGCAGAAACTGGTCCTCTTCCCCCACTCCCGTACGATCTGTTCCAACTCCGAGAACTTCTCATTACCGGCAAGTGCTTCTGGAATGATTTCACGCCGCCCTGATTTCGCCATGCCGTCTCCCTTCGCCTTTCTCGACTCCATCCGGATCTTCCAGTTAAGGAAGAATCAGGGTCAAGTCGCGATGGGTACGTTGCGTGCATGCCTCGTCGAAAGCGGGGGTCGTCTGCTCGAAAGGATAAGCATATCCTCATTGATGACGATGGTGTTGATGTGGATGGCTCTTTCGACAACATATGTCGGGATTATCTCGCCAAGGAGCTGGGCGAGGGTGGTGGTAGTCGGATCGATGTCGAATCTGATCCTCACCTGGCCGAGGGCGAACCTAGTGAGGTGCCGGGATTTGACAAAGCGTCGAGGATGGTTAATGGGGTAAGTGATGTTCTGAAAATCGTTATCCTTATTTCGAGCTTCACTCTTACTTTGTGAGTTTCCTTCCAGGGACTTCTTATCATGAATCAAGCCCTCACTGAGAGTAGCCGGGAGGTTTGTAGAGCTCGACTGAAAGCCGACCTAGCTGAGAAGGAGGTCACACGCCTAAGCGATGAGTTGGAGATCACCCGTCGTGGACCGACTAAGACGGAGATCCGTCATGCTTATATGCATGGTAATAGAGAGAGATCACTGAAATTGTGCGGAGTCGGCTTATCTGGCGAGAATAATAATCTTAAAAAGGTTTATGACGAGTACAGAGAATTCCGTGAGTGTCGCGGAACGATGGGTGGCTTATTCGTAACAAGGCTAACAACTACTCGTTCGAGACCGAGTTTGCGAAGCAATCTGACCCTGTGAGCCGTAAGACGAAGGATTACTCGCCCTCTCAGATTGAGCGAAGGATATGGGAGCAGTGGGAGTTGGAGCCTGTGTCTCCGAATAATGAAAACAATCTCTTGAGGTGTTTAGGCAACCGTCGATTGTCTATACGTTCGATTTTCACTTCTTTCGAGAAAGAAATCCTCGTATTTCTCTTTTAAGTAGTAAAGTTAGGGAGATGACTTTGATCGGAAAGAAACGAAGACTTCTTTCGACTTGTTCTCGAAAAGGGGAGTTATACAGATGGGCCAGAGATGGAATGCTCATGCTTGTGGGCCGGTGTGGCCCATACCTTCAAATGTTTGGTGTTCTCGACGAACCGGCAAACTGACCGTTCGGAATTGATCTACTCGCCATTCGGCGAGTAGACCGAGCATGACTGGTCGAGTTAGACAATCGTTCGGTAGTTCAGTCGTTTTGTTAATATTTCGATATTTTTCAACGAAAATTATATCATAAAATGCTAACTCGTTTAACTTTGCGAATGATTTTCCATAGATGGTTGTCAGGTTTCATTTAACAGAAGTTGTTTCGAAAAATGGTGTTGAGCTTTGATTCTACGAAACTTATTCCGCGAAATGTCATGAGTTTTGTTTTACGAAAGTTGTTCCATAAAATGTTGTATTTTACTTTTATAAAAGTCGTTATGTTAGCCTCTGAAAATTGTGCTGTACTGAGCTTAATTATCAGTTCCCACAGTTTGGCGCTAGAAGGACGGGGGTACTGATCAATCTAACTCTCAACCACCAACGTTTGATCAAACTTGTTAGTTAATGATGTCAATAACCAACAACCTCACGAGGACAACATCATCAATGACAACGTTAAGAACACTTCAGCAATGAACGTCACTGCGGTTAACGCCGATGCAAACACCGCAGTGTTCAAGGAGGTGAAGAAGAAGTTATTTCCTTTCAAAAAGAAGTAGGCAAAACAAGACAAGTTCATGAGTTCTCTCGCTAAACAGGTTGAAACCCTAACAGAAAAGATAATAGCCGTTCTTTCGAGTGGAACAACCGAATCCGCAGGAGAAGAGTTAATTCCGCGACTTCTTTGAACCGGTCCGGCAACAGACAGGGGAACCCGTCTGGACAAAATACCGACGAAGTAACCCCCCGTGCCAATACGGAAAAAACCAGGGAGACCTTCCCCCTATCGAGAAAGATAAAGAAGGAGGAGAAATAAATGTGTTAACATGGATTCTAGCAGCCAGTCTGAGTCTACAGACGAAGACGCAAACGTACATCCATGTCGCCCAAGGAGCTGAGCGACTCGGGATGATTCCTAGTTTGACAACCCTATGACCGAAGAAGAAGAAGAAGCTATCTTCTAGAACAAACGGGAAGAACTGGCAGACGAGCAAACTAGGAACACTCGTGGAAAACACATACAAATTTAGAAATCTGCTAGCAAAAACTCCCAGATTCACGATCTCCGTGAGAATCCCATGAAAACAGTAGACGAAGTTAGAGCAGTGAAGTATCAAATCCATCACGCTATTAGCACCACACTTGAGAACGATCTGCTTCTCGAGAAGGCTCGCAAAATGCCTTTCACTACTCGCATCACTGAACCTAGAGTTTTGGATACTGGAAAGATCAAGGTGACACCATACGACAGTACCACCGATCCCAAGGCACATGTGCAGCCTTTACAGGTCGCGATGGGAAGAGACAAGTTCAGACAAAGCGAAAGAGATGCTGGTGAATGCCGCCTCTTCGTGGAAACCCTCCGAGGAGCAGAGCTTGAGAGGTTCTCTCGTCTTAGGCGAAATTCCATCAGAAGTTTCCGCCAGCTCGCTTCAGCGTTTCTCAAGAAATACTAGATTTTCATAGACCGAGAAACCTCTGATGTCGACCTTTGGAGCCTATCTCAAGGAGAGGATGAGTCTCTCCGCGACTTCATAAAACAGTTCAAAACCGCCATGGCTAGAGTCAGCGGGATAAGCAACAAAGTGGCCATAGACACGCTCCAAAAGACGCTTTTTACAAATCAAAGTTTAGGAAGTGGATAACTTTGGAGAAGCCGCATACCATCTAGGACACGCTTCACAAGGCCATGGATTACATCATCATCGAAGAACATACGAAGGTCTTGTCGCAGAAGTTGATGCCGATGAAGACTTCGTCTAAGGGTCCAGGGTCAGATCAGAATTTAAAGAAAGAAAAACCTCGCAACGATAAAAGCATCTACCACGGGGAAGATGAAACCCAAGAAGCGAATAACTACACTATTAACTCCAGATCAGAGCAAGGCCAGGCGGTGGCAACACGTGGACTCAAAATCCAAATTACAACGAGAATGTCTTCTGCGACTTTCACCAGGCCTGCTGTCACTCAATCATTAACTGAAAATTTCTCGGTGAGAAGTTTGCTGCAAAGCTGCTCTTCCCAAGGGAACAAATCTGGAGAAAAGCGCGGAAGAAGGCATGACGAGAAGGGAAACGACAACAGTCGTCGAAGGGTGAACATGATCATCGGCGGGTCGCAATATTGCAGCGATACCGTCTCGGCCATCAAAGCTTATCAGCGCAAGGCCAAGACAAGCGCAAATTCGCTGACCTGGTCTGCACCCAGTGACACCCCGAAGGAAGCAATCACTTTCGATGAAGAAGAGGCCAGCGGGATTGATCAGCCACACTACGATCCACTCGTGATCTATCTCGTAATAAGAGATCTCGAGGTCGTCAGGGTTCTCATCAACACGCGAAGCAAGGTCAACGTCTTCTTCCGCGATACTCTCAAGAGGATGAACGTCAAAATATGGGAACTTTTACCATCGCCAAAATCGCTGACTGACTTTTCTGGCACGATGTGAATGACCCTCGGATCAATTAAATTTCCCATTACCGAAAAAGAAGTCACCAAGATCGTCTACATCATGGTGGTCGACAACTCGGCCCTTTACAATGTCATCATGGGCACACCTTGGCTAAACGCCATGAAGGCAGCCCCGTCAATTTATCACTTAGGTATAAAATTCCCAACTCATAACGGAATTGCCGTGATCTGGGGATGCCGGAAACAGTCGAGACGTTGCTTCTTGGCCGAACACAAGCTAAGTAAAATCACGAACACCGCCATGGTGAAGACCAAACCCTCGAAGCAAGATCAGGCACCGACTGAAAACACTTTGGAATTCGAACTCTCTTCGGATTAACTAAACACCTAAAGTTGCCTCCACTATACGAGAAATTCAAACTCTCTTCGGAATCGACATCATTTCGGATGCGCTCTTTCGATAAAATCGTAAAAACGCTTATGTCAAAAACAGCTTGAGAAGGTCTAAAACTCGGCTAAAAGCCCACTCGCGGTTTTTGTGCGAAATCGAGTTCAATCGTCATGAGGGTCTATCTTTTATGTTCAGGAAAAGATAAATGTTCAGTTCAGAAGATAAATGATAAGTTTCCAAAGATAACCACGAAGATCGAAGGAAAATTGAAGTTTTCCGCGTAGCGATAAATTTGGCCGAGGGCAAAAGGGGAAAGAGCAAAGGAGGATAATACAAGGTCTTCCAGGCTGAAGAAGCAAACACACACACAAAAGTTTACTCAGAGCAAGCATAGTACTTAGGGCAATTAGGCATATTTTTCATTTTTCTGTTATCGAGCTGCGACTCAACTAGGTTAATCATGTCTTATAAGGTTAAAATTAGGAACTCGCCGACGGCTCTTTCCGCCAAGGATTTACCTGTTGTAACGATCAAATCACAGATACAAAATAAGATATTCTTTGTTCCCTTTTTGTTTAATAAGTTCTTTATTATATCGTTTGATCTTATTGTTTAGTTGCTTGATGTTTTGGCTTTGCAGAAATCCGGGACCTCTTGGAAAGCTAGGTTTTCATGGCCTTCAAAAATCAACGAAAATCGACAGTGCAAATTTTGGTTCCCACAAGGTCTTGTTTGACCTTTGGCCAATGAATACTTCGGTCTGTTTTAGGAGGTTTTGCAGTCGAAAGTTGTTTGTTTAGCGAATTAACCGAGAGCATTTTCGTATAAAAGCTTTCTTTCGTATGCTGCATTTCTTGTGTGCGGGCTTAGAGATATTTTTGTTGTCTCGCAAGGGTTTCGTTTTAACCTTACGGCAAGAAATATTTTGGTTTGTTTGCAGATGTTTCACAGCCGAAATTGTCGTTCCTGTTTGGATGTTAAATTGTTTGATTTGTGATCGAGGAGTTAGGACCACGGGTCGCGTAAATTTGTCCCTGAGAAGAAGCATCTTGCTTCACTGTGCTTTGTAAAGGTTTGGCCTTCTGAGAATTACTTTGTGTATTTTAAAAGATGTTTTGTATATCACTAGGAGCTTTGTTACGAATGTTTTCTTATATGCCATGTTTTACGGGTAAAACGTTGCAGGCTTAAAGTTAATTGTAAAGCATATAGAACTTGGTCGATTGTAGACATGTTCAAATTTTTTGTTAACCATTTGGTTACTAGGACTGAGTCTTGTTATAACTAATTTATCATATTATTTCAGATTCTGGGTTATACAATAATTATTTGCGTAATCGTCACTTGGCGTTTTTAGATGAATCACCGATTCTATTTTTGCCGTTTAGTGACTGGATGGAACGGTGGTTGCTCAATGTTTGCTTTGCTCAAAGGCTATTTTCGGCCAGATAGCCAATGACGTCGTATGTCAAGAATTAGATATGGCACTTTCGTCTTTAACATTAAGGTCATGTTAGTTTGGATTTGTTCTTAAAGGGGATGCCGAATTCTGATTCGGACTTCTACGGGACGGCGTAATTGGCTGAGGACCAATTCACATTCGTCGAGATTGATAGGCCAATTATGCTGGAGTTTTCCGTGTTAAGATGGCCAATGGTTGTAGAAAACGATTTTCCACTTAGGTTTCAGTTTTACGATGAATGTTGTGTATAATGTTTCCTTTCGTCATATTAATTTTTTTCCTTTGGTCATTTAAAAATTATTTCCTTTTTGTTTGAGGAATACGAAGCCTAAGAGGCTTGATACAGGACCCGTGCGCAGTCAGTTGCGGATTGATAGCTTGCTTGGATGTAACTGAGGGATGTGAAATGCCGAAACCAGCAAGCTGGAGCGCTAAAGGAAGAGAATTTTGATCGTAATGCAAAGAGGTAAAGTTTAGATTGGTCCAAAGTCGGACGATACAGCTTTGTGTTTTGCTATGGGAATCATCTTCGTAAAACCTGTTATGTTTATATTCGAAAGTTGTTTCGTATGATTTTATCTGACAATACGAAGGATTTTTTGTGATAGTTTTACAAGAAGGGCTTATTGTAAATGTAAATGGGGAGTGGCACTCACAGATAGCTCGTGACGTTTGCAAGCAAGGATTAGGTTTTCCTCGTTAGCGTTTCTATATTATGAAGTTGTTTTGCATGATACAGTTCTTGTTTTCTCGTAGACTATTTCGTATAAAATGTTCTAGTCATTTGAAAGTAATGGGTAACTGGTTTTATGAAGATAGTAAATCGGCGCTATTTATGGAGATGTCAAACTAGCGATGTTTCCTCACATTTTACGAGGAATATTTCCGTTTTAATTACGATTTTGGGTGAAAGTTGCTTGGAGTCACTCATGGAGTTTTGCCAAAGTTTATTTCGTTACAATCTAGTCGCGGAACGTTTCGTACGACATATTTTTCTCCAGTGGAACGAATCGGTCAACCAGCGGTAGATCTAGTTAACAAGCGGTGAGAAAGCGTTCCCTTTGTTCTGCTCGCTGCTACTTATGTTCTCGATTATGCTTTGCCGCAAATGTTTGTTGATGTTTTTCCGTGACTCACTTGGTTCAATGGTAACTGGGAGCAATTCTTTGATGTTCAAAGATTTCTTGTATAATTTTTGACTGTTTAGGTATGCCGCTAGCATTTAGACTAATCTTAGCTCGTCATTTTCCTTTTTGACGATTTGATGGTTCACTTAATTTCCTTATGTCGCAAGTGTTTTCTTTGTCGAAAGTGTTTTCTTGATTCTGAGGAAAAAGGTTTTGAAGTATGGGAATATTCGAGTGTAGTATACATACCTACTCTCTCCCCTTTTTTTTACAAATGGTAACGCCTTAACCAATTTTTGGAAGGGTTATGCATGGTTTTCTTTTAAAGATTGAGATGATCAACAATCTAGGTCGATTTAAAGATTACGTTGGGATTGTGATCTTCGATTGTTTTCAGGTTGACGACTTGGAATATGTCGGTTTTAAGAAAACTGCAAGGAACGGGTCAGTTTTAAGACGACACTCGTGTCTCAAGTTCTTTCTTTCATTAGGAAGAGAGCTGGATTTGTTGCGATTGTATCTCGCTTTTGCGAGACTTTAGTTTTTTTTTTGCAAGACCGGTCTGAACATTAAGGAATAATGGATCAAGATAGGAAAAATCTCCTAAGACTTAGTTTGCTAGACTATCCACCCAGATTCTAAGTTTCCTAAAGTTTACGGAAACCTCTAAAGTGTTTTTATTTCTTAGTACTTTCCTGCAAAAATTCAAATCCTGATTTCGAAAATTTCCAAGTCGAACATATATACCTTAGTTTTCTTAGAGATTATTGTTAGCTTCTTCCTTGTTTTGCTTTCTCGTTTACGCTTCTTCTCCATGGTCTGTCCACCCCATACGAAAAAGTAAGAATACTGATTCTTCCTGGATTTCTCTACTTTCCTGGCCGTTTTTATGCTGAAGCCTGTCTTACGGTTTTGGTTCATAGATTCATATATTCTAATCTGGGTTTCAATCTACGTATCATTGGTTTTAGAGAAAAGAATAAGTATCTTGTCAAAAGCCTTTTGGCATTTTAGGAATATCCAAGGGTGATCAGGAGATGCCAATGGCGATCAGGAAGACTCGTAGGGTGATGAAGCTTTGGTGAGAGGTCATGGGCATTGAGGTCGGAGAGAGAGGACGGTGAGGCTGATGGGCGAAGTTCACTTCTCAGCTCTCGCTCCATCTTTTTCCTCCTCCTAGTATTTTTGCATGACCTTTTTTTGAATTTCGGAAGGTTGTCGAATTAATTTTTGAGTTTTGTTTACGAGAATCATTTCACAGATGTTGTCAAAATTACTATATGTAGGCTGTATCGTAAAACACTATCTTGTTTAACTCTACGAACTATGTTTTGTAAAATAAGCCCGAGTATAATTTTGCAAAAATTGTTTCGTAAAAAAGTTGTCGAGCTTAATTTCATGAAAGTTTAGAAAAAATCATGTATCGCGGTTCTTCCCAAATTTATTTCCTAGTACTAGAAACTTTAGCTGTGATGAGTTTAATTATCACGATCAAACTTAATCAGTAATTTTCTCGTTTCTCTAGGATTCATTTGAGGGAATTTCGAGTAGTTTTCCAAAGTAAGCTTAGCAGACAAATATCAGGAATTCGCTGACTATGTTGCTTGGATTCCTCAAACATGTTATGTTTTAGTAGACGTTATAGCAGTGAGGAATACGATCTCCGTTTTGTTTTGTTTACTCTTCCACAGTCGTTTTAGGTCTCAAGTGATTCTATAGAAATCAACTTTGTTTCTCCAAAAGTTATTCAGAAGAAGTACAACGGTTGGGAATTGCCAATCCAATTTTATGTGCATCTATTTCCGTGAATAATCTAGGGTTTCAAGGACAGAAAGTTTTATATTTCCTAAAAGCCTTTGGAAAACGTGTTTTGGTCAAACCCTTACGCATTGATATTTCGCCAACTTGGTAATGAGACGAATTTTACGGGGTTTGATAGATTATATCATTTGACCTTTCTGTTTAGACAGGGAAATCACAATCTCATTTCAGTACTCTTCTTGTGTTAAAAAGTGGTGACTAAGTTTTCGACTTTCTCGAGTACTTTGCGTTTGCGTAAGCGTTCGCACTAGGAGCAGTCACCGTTGGAATTGTTTTTCCAGCGTTGTTGCGAGCTGGGATTTTTTCTTTTGTATTTTCAGACATCGTTTGGATCAAGGGTTTTGCGGCCGTGAGTAAGAGTAATCCACCCCTCTCCCTCCTTCTGGTGCCCAAGTGTGGGAACCGAAATTTGCATTGCCGGTTTTATGAACGGAGGAAAGCAAAGAATACCTTACTTTCCTTGAGGTCTGGTTTCTCTGCGAGAGCCAACGACAAGTGACAAAATAAATGTGGAAAATATAGGAAGATAACAAAACGAATTTAGAAAAAATAGATCGTTATTTCGAATTCGCGTAAGAGCGTTGCGATCATTACAACAGATTAAAAACGTTACGGCCGCAAGAGCTGTCAGTGATGATTGATTTTGGACTTGACCTTATGAAAGGCTACCTACGCACCTCTTTCCAAGATCAAGCCGAACGTAGTTTAGTTTATAGAGTTTGAACAAGAAAATCAAACTGCCTTTGCGAGTTCGTCTAGTATTAGAGTGTACGACATAGAGAATCAAGCATGTCGATAATAATGCCTAAGGTTTCTAACAGCAATAATTTCTAAGAGCTCTACCAATACTCTTTGGCTCCTTGCCTTGGCTTCTCTTATTTATGCCTCCAAGGTCGCTCGTCTTTCCTTTTGTGCCGCGATTCGAGCCTATCTCTTCGCGGAAATCTTCCATATTCTCTTGATCTTTCATGATTATCTTGGAAACATGAAATTTATCTTCTTTCATTTATCTTTTTTGGAAATCAAGTAAACCGTCATTATATTTTGGGCTCTTTCTCGTCTAAAATCGTAAGTGGATTTTTATCGTGTATTAGACCTTTTTAGGCCGTCTTTCGATTTATCGTTTTTGTAATTTTTTGGTGAAATCGCCTTCCATATGATGTTGGTTTCTAAACTGTTGGTTCTGTAAAATCGTAAAATCAATCATATAGTTAAGATAACAATGGCCTTAGATTGCCGTTACCATTTTATACGATCGATTTGAAACTTTACGAGAAAACGACTCTTTGCCAATATTATCACAAAACTTCAACGAAAAATCCTATCGAGAAGAGATATGGATTAGTTCGAACAAGACTCGAAGGAGATGACGACAAGGAGGAGACATTTTTTTTCACCCATGGATGATGAGGCTTGGTATTTGTCTCATCGCCCATGTGCGGCGAGGCTTGGTGCGTGTCACATTTATCATGGGCGACGAAACTTGGTACGTGTCTTGTCGCCCGTGGTATATGAGACTTGGTGCGTGTCTCGTCACCCACGGGCGACAAGACTTGGTGACATTCTCGTAGCCCTGGCTGACAAGACTTGTTGATGGTCTCGTCATCCGCGGCGATGACGCATGGTATTTGTCTCATTGCCCGTGGGCGACAAGATGTGGTGCGTGGGCGACAAGACTTGGAGGCGATGTGGTTGCCTTATGAGAAGTCCGTACACACCGGTTTCTCATATTATCTTCTTTTCTATGGAGGTTGTTTTACAAAATATCGAGCTCAATTTCGTTACTTATATTCTTTGAATCTTACAAGGTTTTAGTTCTCCCTCACTTCCTTACTTCGAAGAGAGGAAACATGTCCGCGGTGGTTTCTAGACATTGATTCTGCCATGACCGATTTTTACTCTAACAGATACTGTCTTCTGAAACTGTATTTATTATACATGCGTTGTTGCAGGGATTGGCACGTTTCTTATTATGCTCCATGCATAAAAGTAACATATAAGCTTCTTACGCAGTACTTTGTATGTTATGTAATATGCGCTCCGTCTGAAAATTGGCGTGTAAGCTTCTTAGGAAGTACTTTGCATCATATGTAATATGCTCCCAGCCTGAGAAAAAGCATGTAAGCTTCTCGGGCAGTGTTTTGTATTTTTCAAGAAATTCAAACACTCCTCGAAATTGACGTTGTTTTGGTAGCGCTCTTTCGATAAAATCGTAAAAACGTTTAAGTTGATATACAGCCCAAAGAGGCCTAGAACGCGGCTAAAGACCCACTTGAGATTTCATACAAGATTGAGCCTAAAAATGTTATGACGGTGTATCTTTACTAGCAGAAGAAGATAAATTTCACGAAATTGGAAGGTAAATGTCAAGTTTCCAGGATAATGATGAAAATCGAGATAAAAAGGAATATTTCTGCGAAACGATAAACTGGACCTAGGGGCAAAAAAGGAAAGGGAACAGAACAAGCAAGCATATATAAGGGGGGCTCAAGAAAAAGACGCAAGGATCCTGAAGATTTGACCTTGAGAAATTCTAGCTTAGGAGAACTTAGAACTTAGGTGGCTAGAACAGCAGAGTTATACTCAGACGTTTCTCCATCTTTGTTCGACGATTCTTATTTCTTTAGACTCTACAACTCATTGCACTTAGAAACCTTAAGCTTTATTCTTGACAAGCTCGGTTCGATGACTGGCACTCGATTACCAGACGAACTTACTCCAGCAGTACGATCTCTTGGTTCACTCTTTTAATTGAACTACGTCCATCTTGATCCTCTAAAAGGGTACGTAGGCAGCCTTTCTTAAGGTCCAGTCCCAAATCCTTCAAACCTTTTTCATACTTTTCGTGTATTGCTAAGCGAGTTGCAGCCACATAGGTTTTTCTCTATATAGGTGGTAGAGCTTGCAAACTTAGTCTCGTTTTACTGCTTGTGTTATACTAATTTCTTTGTGATCCCGTTTCCAGACAAGCTTCATGAACTCTTTTGTCTCTTGAGCGCTCACGCGAATTCATACTAAAGATCTATGTTTTTTTAAAATTCGTTTTGTTATCTGTCCATGTTTTCCAAATTTACTCGATTACATGTCGTTGTCTCTCGCAGAGAATCGGGGACCTCAGGAAAAGTTAGGGTTTCTTGTCTTTCCTTAATTTACAGAAATTGACGATGTGAATTTTGGTTCCCACAGTTCACGTCGAATGCGCATGCGTACCTAATGAGGTATATTTTGTGCGCATAGATAGTGCATCCGTCGAGTAAAGCTGCATTCCCATTTGTAGGAGTAGATGAGGACGAAAGGGTATCTTGATTGGATATCCGTTAGTATTTTCGTTTTGAAGATATCTGACACTTTTGGCCCCGACCATGACCACTTCTTTGACTTTGGGATTCCCTCGACCTAGAGTGAGCCCGTCGAGTCATCACAGTTTGTGAAAGCATCGAGGATGTTTAACGGGGTTAGTCCTTGTTTGGGACGTTTTCTGTTTTGCCAATTTTTTTTTGCCAACTCTAAATTTTTTCAGGGTCTCCTTATCAGGAACGAGGCTCTCAATACGAGTCACTTGGAAACACGCACAGCCCCGTTCAAGGCCAAGATGGTCGAGAGAGAGAGAGCCCGCGTGAAGGGTGAGATGGCAACAAATTCTCTTCGTGAGAGAGAGCGAGAGCTGGCCGCAAAGGAGGCTTGCCGGGTATAGAGCAGAAAGAAGAGAGAGAGAGCTGGCTGAAAAGGAGTCTTGTGGAGAGCCATCGTGTCCAGTTCACGAATGAGTTTGTTGAGCTGAAGAAGAGGTACAAGTTCATTGGCGACTACCGTGAGTGTCATGGTGCCTTTGGTGGATTGTATCTCACGAAGGCGCCTAAGTATTCTTACAAAGAGGAGATGGCCAAGCATTCAAGTCCCATGCGTAAAAATGTGAATAGAGACTCCATGATTCCACGGATCAAAGAAAGGATCCGGGATCAGTGGGCTCTGATTCCCGTGTCTCCAGTTTCAGAGGAAGTCGGAAGGGGAGTCCCTGGCAAGTCCGGTGAGGTGAACAAACCATCGGGCCCTGTTAACGACTGCTCATTTGGGAAGTCGATGTCTGGAAAATATGATACTGATACATAAGATGTCGTTGGAATTGATGGGAAGGTATTCGATTTCATTATTATGTTTCTTGGTTATGCTTGGCCGAGTGTGGCCGTTTTATGTTTGCTTAGGCCAAGTTTAGCCGTCTTGGACCATTGGGACTGGCCACTTGTGGCTTCGAATCCCTGGCCGCTTTGTGGCTTTATTGAATGAACTAAGTTTATTTTAAAAGAACCTTAAGAGTTTTTTGATTCAGTATGAAGAGAAGAATATGAGTTGTCATCTCATGTTTAAGTCTTGGTGATTTGTTCTATCCATTGCTTGTTCAACACAGGAATGTCCAAAAATATTTTTAAACTTTTTGTGAAGTTTCTTGAGCGTTTAGATATGAACAAAGAGAGATGTTTTAAGATCTCTTATCGGTTTGATATCATGCCTTGAGATGTAATAGACCAGTGTGCTGGGTTTAGGGCAAGATTTTGGTTTACTCTCGGTTTACTGTTTTGCAATGACTAATCGGCTGTTGGGTTGCTTGTTGCGATTTTAACCTGATTTGTACCGACTTAAATTCTGCGATAAGTTCTCGGCTTATACAACTTGTGTGGTAAGAATTGAGCATCTCTCAAAACACAATTTTTAAGTCATTTGGAAGGGCTGACCAAAAATTTGGGTTTCCCTTATAGCGCGCTACTATCCTAGTCGGATGTAAGAGGACCAAGGGAAGGTCTATTTATCATCCTTTTAGAGAATAGTTGGTGTATTCAACAAGGCCACTTGGCGGATATGATGTAAGAGCTACTGTTTTTTGCGTTTTGAGACTGGAGATATGTTTTCCAAGATATTTACGCGATGTCTCGCTTTGTTTCCCTAAAAAAATACCTTGCATGAAAATGGTTTGAAAGTTCGAGAGCGGGGTCGTCTCGTGTTTGGGTCGAAACTCGGGTTCGACCAAGTGACTGTGAAATGTTTGTGAAGTATTGACGAAAACATTTTTTCCGTTTGGAAGTTTGAATAGTTTTTCATAGACTGATTTTATCGTAAAATTTCTGTTTCCAGATTGTAAAATAAATGTTTCGTTCATATTTAGGTATTTCCGAATGTGTCTTTTGATGTTTATGCCATAAAAGAGATTTGGAGACCTTCTTAAAATGTTGAGTACAAGAGCGAATATTGAAAATTGTGGAAGTATACAAGTTTATGTATATGTACCAACTCCCCCTCCTCTTTTTAGAGAGGGGAATAGCTGAACTCGTCTTTTGACGAGCGGCATACGTACCCATTTTGAGGATCAAGCCATCTCGTAGTTCAGTTGGCGTGACGAGTGTGTTTACTCGGTTGTTGCACTTGCATCGATCGCCTTAATTGTAGCTGGATCGATGTTTTCTTCCACGTTTGTCTTCTACGGTTGGGTCAGGGCGTTAGGCTCAAAAACTTCCTGGTTTTTGGTGTCTGAAACCGTTTTCTGAGTAGAAGATGTAGAATCGTCTTTATTGAAAGTGTTTTCACTTGATGGCAGAGTTCTCTTCGCACGTTTCAGTTTGTTAGTCGTGACTTGCCTCAACTTATGTTTGGCTAGGTAGCAAAGTCGCGATTGCTTCTGGCATCCCCAGATTGTGGCAATTCCGTTAGGAGTTAGTAATTTTGTGGCTCGATGATATGTCGATGGGACTGCCTTCATGGCGTTTATCCAAGGAGTTCCCATGATAACATTGTAGATGGCTGGTTGGTCGACGAGCGTGAAGTCGACGATTTTTGGGAGTTATTTTGCCATGAATGGGAGTTTGATACATCTGAGAGTCATCGACGTTATGCCCGAAAACCGATTAATGGTTTTGGTGTTAGTGAAACTTCTCCCAGCTTGACGTTCATTCTTTTGAGAGTGTCGCGGAAGATGGCGTTCACCGTGCTACCCGTATCAATGAGGATTCTGGTGAGTTCGAGATCTCTGATTACGAGATCAATAACGAGTGGGTCGCTGTGGAGCTGGTTGATTCCATGAGCTTCCTCTTCTTTGAAGGTGACAGCCCTATCTGGATCGTTGCAGGGTGGAGACCTCCTTGCCCAGCTTGCGCTTGACTCAGCTTTCCGCTGATATGACTTGATCTACATGACCGTATCGCTGCAGTACTGCGATCCTACGATGATCATGTTCACTCTGCGATGTTTGTTTTCGGTGCCCTTTTCATCTTCTTTCCTTCCACGCTACTCACCTGACTAGTATCTTCTCGACTGCGGAATCTTTTCAGTATTTCGGCTTTTGGAATCGCAGATGAGATCCTTTACACTCTTTATATCAGAGAGCTCTCCCGCGAGCAAATTCCCAGCCAACCTTGCCCCGAGAAATTTGCAATTTACAGTCGTGTGACCTTGGGTTTGGTGGAAGTCGCAGAAGGTCTTCATGTCGTAATTTGAATTTTAGATCTACGTGTTGCCCGTCGTCCGCCTTTTTTCCAAGCCAAAGTTGATGGAATAGTTTTGTGCTCCCTGGAGGTCTTCCCCCTCATGATGGACATACTTGTCATTACAAGGGTTTTTCTTTTTCGGCTTCTGGTATGATCTCGAATCTTTCAAGGACGTCTTCATTGGCTTATGCTTTTGCGACAAGAACTTGGTCTCTTCCTCAATGATGATGTAGTCCATGGCTTTGTGGAGGGCATAATGGATCGTACCGGCTTGTCAAGGGTTATCCATTTCCTAAATTTTGACTTGTACTAGAGTGTTTTGCGGAGCGCATCTGTGGACACCTTGTCTCTTATTCCACTAACCCTAGACATGACAATTTTTAATTTGTTCATGAAGTCGAAGAGATGTTCTTCTTAATTTTGAGGCTGGATCCAAAGGTCGACGTCTGACGTTTCTCTGTCTATGAATACATAGTACTGCTTGAGAAACCCCAAAGCGAGTTGGCAAAAAATTCTGATGGATTTTCGCCTAAGTAGGGAAACCATTTGAGTGTTGTTCTGTGGAGGTTCTCTACGAAGGGCTGGTGTCTCTTTCGTTTTATTTGATTTTTGACCTTCCCATTGTGATATGGAATGCTTGTAGGTGTGTCTTGTGATCACTCATACCATTGTAGGTGGGTACCTTGATCTTTCTTGGATTCGATACTCTTGTATCAGATATGCAAGCTGTGAAGGGCGTCTTCCGAGCTTCTTCGAGCAGTCGATCTTTATCGGGTGCATGGCTAGTAGCGTGGTGAATTTGAGATTTCATCGCGCTTACTTCTGCGGCCATTTTTGTGATGTAGTTACGGACATAGTGAATCTCAAGATCATCCCCAACGGTTTTCCGACCTTGTCGTCGTTTTGATATACCTTGTTATTTATCAGTTTAAGATTATCATTTGGACTATATTTGGATTCTACTATGTATGTCTAGACTGTATTTTAGAGTCTTTTCAGGTTAAGCTACGTTTTGGAACATTATGGAGATAATGGAGCTTGTTAGAGCATTAAGAAGATATCTAGTAGCTTTTCACAACTAGCTAAGTCAGAGTCGATGTCAAGCCTGACCATCGATCGACGATGTACACTTGCTGTCGATCAACAGTCTACCTAGTTCATAAAGTTATTGCCATTGTTTAGGCAAAGACACACACACAAAGATTTCATAGCAAAGCATTATTTACAGCTTTTAGTTTTCTTAGTAGTTTTGGGGAGAAGATCTGAACTCCTACAAATGTTTGTATTGAAACCTCATTATCTATTCTATGTATTTTTATTATTCAGTTTATCATGCTTTCTATGATTATGTCTGAGTAGCTCTCTTGTTAGATATAGGGCTCATTATGGCACTGAATAATTAGCCAAAATATATGATTGCTAGGATGAAGAGATATCTATCTTTGGAATTGTGTTTAATGCTTGTGTTCTAGAGTAGCTAACTAGAAACTTGAACCTAAGACATAGACAACTACTTGAGTAGGTTATGTGCCAGAATTAATTCCATTGAGTTAGGCTGTTAAATATATGCGAGAGCTGGTTTAATTAACCTAGCGGACGAACTTCTTATCTGCTAACCATCGATCGACACTCGGCCTTAGCCGTCGTTTGATGGTCGACTCCTCAGTTCACATACGAAAGTTGGAATTAGAGGGCGTACGACTGTGATTAAGGTCCTTGCATATTCATAATTCCCTCCATACTATCCTCTATATTTCACTTGCTTGAAACTGTAGATCTATCTTTTCCATATTTGAAGCAGTTAACTTATTTAGACAATTTATTTTGTGGAATAAAATCCTCACACAAACCTCCTATCTATAGCTTGTCTGGCTTAAGTTTTAGAACTCATAAATCTATTTTGTGCCCTCGCTCTCTATGGATTTGAACCTTAAGTACTACAATTAGACCTCTCTTGGCAAGAGTAGTTCGTTGGGTTAATTTAATAGATTGCCTACTTTATTATAAACCTTAACATGCACGCTGTCAAATTTGACGCCATTAGATTTATTTTCTTGGGATTAGTCTAGGCTTTTTGTTTTATTGCACGTTACTGATAATTTGTTTTTTATGTGTTTCAGGTGCATGCCCAGCAGTACCAGAAGCCCAAAGAACATTGAATTATTATTCTCATACCCGTTGAAATCAAACACAATCCGCAAATACACGCGACTAACATCGATCGAAAGTAACATTCGACCGCCGATCGACGCTCACGCATCAACATCGATTGACAGTACCCCTACGACATCGATCAGCGGTAACTTCAGAAAGATGGTTGCGACTTTAGTTGTTGTTCGAGATGAGAGAGGCGCCTTGTATGACCTTGAAATTCATTTGCGTAAAACAACAGGTCAAAGACTTGACGAATAGGGAGCTGTAATCCCTGAACTAGAAGCTAATGCTGCAATAGCTCAGCCTGAAGCTGGGGCCCAAGCTCCTCAACGAAAACTGGTAAACTACAATTGTCTAGACCAGTTCTACGCTAACAGATCTGCTATTCATCCTCTAGCTTTCTAGATGAATGATTTTCAAATCAAACCATCGTTCCTCGCACTTGTTGCGTAGACACCCTACCATGGATTGCGATACGAGTACCCTATGGATCATCTGGAGCGATTTGAGGATCTAGTTTCTGCTATTAAGGCCAATGGAATCCTTTAGGACTATCTATTCTTCAAGCTCTTGAATTACTCACTTGTTGGAGATGCTTCCCACTGGCTTAAACAACAACCACCAGGATATCTGAGATTTTGGACATACAACAAGAATGCACTCCTGCGCAATTTCTTTCATGATGCGTGAGCTGATGACTTGAGAAGCTGGATCACTACATTCACACAGAAGGCTGGGAATCATTCAGAAGCTCATGGTTCAGATTCAAGTCCTACAAGATTGACTTCCCACACAACGGTTTCAATGAAGTGCAGTTACTTAGCACTTTCTTCAGAGGTATTGATCTGCAATACCAGATAGCTTGAGACACATCTAGTGAAGGAAATTTCAGCACTAGGATTTCGGAAGAAGCATTAAGGCTTATTGAGAACTTGGTGCCTATCAATAGCACCAAGAACACTGACTATGAGAGGAAGAAATCAGCTCCATCTTTGAGCAGGGCGCAAATAGATGAAGTCAAGCCAAAGTTAGATAGTGTTTAGAAATTTCTCGAGAAGAAGAAGTGAAAGTCCTGGAAGAAGAAGACGAGGAAGAGGATGTGAATTTGGTGGAAACAGTTACTAGAGACCAGAAATTAAGGCTACCACATGAACTCTTATGGTTGCAACAGGAGTAACTACAATCAGAATTCACAGCAACAAAAGCCTCAGGAGAGTAGACTGGAAGCTACGATTGGTAGGATATTGGAGCAGCAGCAGCACCAGCAGATGACTGTGAACTTAAATAGGAAAATAGATTTTCTATACACCAACCTCAACACCAAGTTTGAGAACCTCAAAACTCATGTCAAGGAGTTGGAGGACAAGTGGTCCAAACAAGTGAGGACATTCAGAGCCATGAGGCTTTTATTAAGGAGAAAGGGAAAGCTAGTCAGAAGCACCACGTTAATGCATTGATAGGTGAAGATTTTTGTCAAGAGGTACAGAGAGAACAGCTGCAAGAAGGAGTTTTTTCGTGTAGAAAGTGCCATGTCTTTTCGCAGTTCGCATTGGTGTCGATCGACGCCCGAGCTGGACCATCGATCGATGGAACCTGCACAATCGGTCTCTTCTTGTGAATCTTCCAATGTCGATCGACGTCGAGAAGAAAGCGTCGATCGACAGTCCCCAATAAGAGAAACGATTCGGCTACCAAGTCTGAGCTCCAGTTTATTTGTTAGACCTTCGAGGCTGGAGAATTAAGAACAGAACCCCAATACATCTAAACCCATAACAACATAAAGGCACTCCAGAAGGAAGCAGAAGATTGCCAAACATCTTCGAAGAAAAGCAACTGAGAAAGAGATGGATGGCTTTGCCAAAAGAGTTCATAAATTTTCTTTAGATACTCCATTTTACCCACTGATTATTGGATGTTTTTCAGGGAATCCAAGGAAATAGAAAAGGACATCGAGTGCATGTTCAATGACCTTACAGCGAGGATGAAGCAGAAGACTACTCTCAAGAAGAAAATTGACCTGGGAAATTTGTGATCCCATGTTTTGTTAAAGGTCACAAGTATCCTAACGCCCTCTGCGATACAGGATCAGCAGTTAGCATAGTGCCTAGAGTGATGGCAGTGAGGCTAAATCTGAAGGTGTACCAGTCTAGTGATTCGTTCACCTTTGTGGATTGCTCCAAAGTAAATTAAGGAGGGATAGCCAGAGAACCCAGTGCAGATTTGCAACACCTTAGTTCCAGTAGACTTCCATGTGATGGATATAAAGATTGATTGGAACTCTTCCTTACTTCTTGGAAGAGCTTTCATGGCAACAGTTAGAGAGATATGTGACATGAAAACAAACAGGTTGTATCTATCCTTGATTGATCCATAAATTTTCTATGAACCTGTTAAAGTCAAGAACAAGGCCACTCAAAAAGTATTGGGTGATGATCCAGGCTTGATTGCTACATGCTTCTTCAAATACAATCAACACGATGAGCCTGCGGACGCAGCATCGATCGATATCCAGCCCTTGGCATTCGTCCACGGTCCTTTAAACCAGAACCATCACGGATCCAACCCTTTGGCATCGATCGATACACACAATCCACCATCGGTTGACGGTTATGCCACATATCAGAATAAGAAAGATAGTCAAGATACGATAGTCTACATAGGGCAATAATACCACGAGAGGATGCCAGAACCTGACAACCAAGAGTACGATGAGTTTTACCTTGAAGAAGAAGCAGTCAAGTACCTTGCCTTTGCACTCAAAGAAACTAGAAATTTCAGGGTATCTGATTGAAGCTGGAATGCAGCATCGACCGACGGTGGCTTTTTACCGTCGATCGACGACGACCTGACAGGATATGGTGACGATTATGGCTACCTCAGACCAGATGAGTTTGGAATCATGACAGACCCAGATGGATATGCACGGGCAATGGATGGAAGGATTCTCAATGTGTCCAAGGACGATATCGTAGACATACTAGATATGGCCAACAGATCATGGAATCTCTTTAGAAATTAAACATCGGGTGAGGCACTCAACTTAACATCGATTGCCGGCAACAGTTGGCCATCGACTGATAGTCACAACGCAGCATCTGGCCAAAGACAGGTAACATAGGACCTATTACAAGACAAGCTTGATGGAGTTTACCTTTCATAGGACTTTATGAGGGAAATTATCAAGCCTCAACATGCTGATAGGACGCATTCAAGCACTTGAAGATATGATGAGCAGATTGTTATTTACTCAGAGGAAGATGGAAAATCAGCAGGCAATGGAAGATCAGTGTTTAAGATGTTTTATTAGTGCATGGTTTGGGACGAGCAACGAATATGTGGATATGTGCTTTCCACATTGTTTTTATGAGTTACCTTCCTAGTCTAGAAGTCACAACGTCGAGCTTAAGACTATCACCAAGCGTTGAGTGGGAGGCAACCCACCGTGTAGTAAGTTTTAATTTGATTTTTCATTATCTAGTTATTACTTATGGTTTTTATCTAATTATTTAAGGTTCTCAAAGTAGGAGTATAAAAGTTCAAAACCACCATTGGTTGACACCATCACCTCACCATCGGTCATTGGCTTGGATGGTTTACCATCGGTCGACACTCAACACTCACCATCGGTCGACACTCAACACTCACCATCGGTCGACACTCAACACTCACCATCGGTCGACCCTTCCTATGGAGTTTGGTAACCTCGGCTTTCTCTCAACGTTTTACTTATACTTTAGTTTTTATTAACCAATCATAACGAGATATCACTGGGACAATTTTTTAGGAGAGATTTGTTGATTCTTTTATCTATTTTGAGCATTTATCTATTAAGTTTTACAAAAAAAAAATTTAGACCCATGAAGGGGATTATGATCATAGCTTATGTATTGACTAATCATACTCTAGCATCATTCTTAGACATGTTGATTGTAGAGATTACTAGAGATGCCAAAGTGGATCATTATGTCATTAGATCACACTTACTAAGAATGTCTGAAGGAACAAAAGCTGATCTCCAACCTTATACTGACTACTTTTCATGCTTTGGGGCTTGGTATACATTTTATTGGATTCCTTATGCAAGTCTGTAAGGTACTAGTCTATTATTTCTAATTTTCTTTCTCTCTTTCTCTTCAGGATCTGTAATAGAAAAGAGTGAGATGATTTCCTAAGATGCGGAGGGGTAGTTACATTACTGATGACCTCATTATTATAATTCAAAGAAATGATCACATATTGTTGGAAGCGAGGGATAGGTACATTACCGATGGCCCCATTATTTTCCTACAACTCTGTATTAAAAACGATGAAATGAGATAGCAATATCGACTGTAGCAGCATCATTTTCTACTGGATTTGAGATTTAAAAGATTCTAGGAGAAAAGAGGAGAGAGGGATCAGGAAAGGCTTTATACCTATAAATGCAGGTTTGGAGGAGTTGAGTCCATGAGTCCTTTGATTTATACTCCCAAGGTAAAGCCTGCACTTTATTTTTATGAAAAGAAATTAGACCAGTAAAGGGGTGAGTCAGATTAGTATTTGTTTAGTTGCTGAAAGAATTGATTTGGTTGCTATACTAGGATAAGACATTTAAAGTTTATCTTTGATTAGCATTATTCGATGTGGTTGCGATATAGTAGGTAATAGTTATGCTTATGTATTATGTGAGTCCCCGGTTTTCAAACCTCTTTTACAAGCTACCTTTGTTTTACTTTAGGGCAAGCAAAATGTCAAGTCTGGGGGAGTTGATATACCTTGTTATTTACCAGTTGAAGACCATTTTTGAACTGTATTTGGAGTGTTCCATATATGTCTAAACTCTATTTTAGAGTCTTTTCAGGTCAAGATACGTTTTGGAGAATTATTGACATAATGGAGCTTGTTAGAGCATTTAAAGAAGAAATCTAGTAGCTGTTCACAACCAGCTAAGTCAGAGTCGATGTCAATCCTGACTATCGATCAACGGTGTACACTTGCTGTCGATCAACGGTGTACACTTGCTGTTGATCGACGGTCTACTCGCAAAGTCATTGGCGGACTTCAAGCCAAAGTTAAGATAATTTACAAGAATACCCCTGGACGAGTTTTGACCTAGTTTATAAATGTCTTGCCAATGTTTAGGCAAAGAGACACACACAGAGATTTCATAGAAAAGTATTATTTACAGATTTTAGTTTTCGTAGTAGATTTAGGGAGAATTCTAAACTCCTTCAGAGATTTGTATTGGAACTCAAATATTTATTCAATGCATTTTACTATTCAGTTTATCATGTTTTCTATGATTATGTCTGAGTAATTCTCTTGTTAGATTTAGAGTTCATTATGGTACTGATGAATTAGCCTAAAAAGGGATTGCTAGGTTGAAGAGATATCCATCTTTAGAATTGGGTTTAATGCTTGTGTTCTAGAGTAGCTACCTAGAAACTTGAACCTAAGACATAGACAACTACGAGAGTAGGTTCTGTGCCAGAATATATTACATTGATTTAGGTTGTTAGATACATGCGAGAACTAGTTTATTTAACCTAGTAGACAAACTTCCTGACGGCTAACCATCGATCGACACTCGGCCTTAGCCGTAGATCGACGGTCGACTCCTCAGTTCGCATACGAGAGTTGGAATAAGAAGGGATCAGATTGTGATTAAGGTCCTTGCATATTCATAAATCGCTGCATCATATCCTCTATAATTCACTTGCTTGAAACCCTAGATTGCTGTTTTAATATAACCATTATCCCTCACTCTGTCACATTTGTTGTGAGAGATCTGAGCCTACTCTTTGGCTCATTTCTGATGTTCTACCCAGAAAAATATTTTCTTCTTCTTTGGTCATTGGATTGTCGAACAAGGAGTCTTCCTTAGCCGTACGGCTTCTCGTTTGTCTTGGATGCACGTCAGCGTCTTATTCCGAATTATCGGACTGATAGCTGGGATCCAATTCGACACGTTCGACCTCGTTTTCCTCTGTTCCATGCTCCAAAGGTGGAGGGGTTTCAGAAATTTTCGGAGTTGTGGTTTTTTCGCTGGGATTTTATCCTGATGGATTTTCCCGAGAGTTTCCAGGCCCGTCCAGTTGAGTTTCAAAGTCGACTCTTCTCCGGCGAACCCTAGTGGTTCCATGAGGACAAACTACTCGGGCCCTCATTATTAGGGTTTTGACCTGCTTAGCGAGAGATCCTATGAGTTTTTCATGTTCTTTCGACTTTTTTTCAAAAGCGGAGAACATCTTTTTCACTTCCTTGAGTGTTGTGGTATTGGCATCAGCGTTAACCGTAGTAACGTTAGCTGCTGGAGTGTTGATGTCATCGCCAGTGCCTCCATTTTCGCGAGTTTGTCGGTTGGTTTGATCGTTGGTAGACATGTCCGATCGAGCGTTTGTCGCTGAGATTTAGATTGATCCGTACCCCCCCTCCTTCTAGCGCCAAACTGTGGGACCCGAAATTCGCACTGTTAATTTTTGCAAAATAAGGAAAGTTAAGAAACCTTAATTTTCCCAGAGGTTCTGAATTTATGCTAAGCTAAACGTCAAGCAATCAGACAACGAAAAGAGATGAAGTAAATAATCGATAAAAAAAGAAAGAGAGCAAAGAAGATCTTATTACGAATTCTTGAATGAGCGTTACAATAGGTAAAGCCTCAGCCGGAAGAGCTGTTGGAGAATTCTCTAGTTCTAACCACCTAAGACTTGTTAGCCTAGATGCGTTGCAGCACGAGAATAGAAAATGGAAATTGGTTAAATCGCTCTAACTGCTAAATTTTTTTTGTGTGCTTCGTCTCTAACTTTGGCATTCCTTATATACTTCTCTCAAGGCGGTTTATCCTTTCCTTTTCTACCCTCCAGTCGTATTTTTCGCTTTATGAAAATGTTCAATTTTCTTCGATCTTCATGATTATCCCTCGAAACTTGACATTATCTCTCGGACTTGACTTTTATCTTCTCCTGCGAACAATAGATAAACCCTCATAGTATCCTTGGGATCAATCCCGTCTAAAAGTAGGCTTTTAGCCGCGTTTTAGACCTTTTTGGGCCATTTTTCGACTTAAACGGTTTTAGGGTTTCTCTGAGAGCAAAACCATTGATACAACATCAATTTTATAAATAGTTCAAATTACTTGTATAGTTGAGGTAACTTCGGTGTTAAGTCAACCGTCGCCTTTAACAATTTGAATTCCTATGAGAAAACAAGTCTCTACGTTTTTTATCATGAAGTATCAACGGTAACTCCAATCAAGATGAAACAAGAGACCTTGTGATCGAGTCATTGATCAGAACCGATACGGATGGTGCTAATCCAACTCACCTGATGGCGAGGTGGACGGAGACAATCCAGCTCGCCATCACGCGAGCTGGATGGGGACAGTCCAACTCGCCATCAGGCGAGATGGATGGATTGATCTAACTCGCTTGATGGCGAGCTGGATGGCTACGGTCAAAGGTTTCCATCCAGTGACTTGGTCGAGCACTACCTACTGGCCTGATGGCGAGCTGGATGGAGACAATCCAACTCTGGATGGAGACAATCCAACTCTGGATGGAGACAATCCAACTCTGGATGGAGACAATCCAACTCGCCATCAGGCGAGTTGGGGAACTGCTCCAACTCGCCTGATAGCGAGTTGAGCTTGGTCCGTTCAACTTGTCATTGGGGGTTTTGGATATGGCTAGTTTGTTGCTCGATCGTCCTTTCCAATAAGTTGCCGTCTAATCCTTTTTGAATTTGTACGAAGTTTTTGTCGTGATTCCCCTTGCTTTTTGTTTTGTTTTTAGAAAACAAAAGTTTTATAGTTTTAGGTTTTTAGGGGAGAAGATTCATAACTCCTTAGGGAGATTTGTATTGGAACCCCATAATTTAATCTATGCATTCTATTCAGACGATTGTTCTTTCGTTGATTATGTTTAAGTAGTCACCAACTAGATTTAGGGTTGAAAGATAGCAATCATGGATTAGGCCAGAAATAGGATTGCTAGTTAAGTTAATATCCATCAATTGAGTTGTGCTTAATGCTTGCATTTTAGAGTAGTTAAATGGGATCTCAAAAGTAGGACATGGACGACTACGAGATTCGGTTTTGTGCCAGAATAGACTCCATTGAACTAGGCTATTAGGCGCATGTGAGAGCTGATCTAATAAGTCTGGTGGACTTATAAAATCTTGTTCACACTTCCTTCTGATTTCACCGTCGATCGATATCATGCCTTCGTCTTCCATTGATGGTCTTTCCTTTTGCTTGCATACGAGAGTTAGAGGTAAAAGGATCAGAGTAGTTAATATTTGAGTTCTAGTATATTTACATATCTATGCTCCCTATCCACCATAACCCATTTGGCTTGAAACCCTAAATCTAGCATATTTACATATGCATCAACTTAGTTTATTAGAATATTTCCATATTGCATATCTACTTCTTGTTAAGGAATATTTCCTTAACTGATTGTTTGCCATCAATATATATATATTCACCTAGCTTAATCTTTAGAAATAAGAAATCTATTGTGTGTCATTTCTCTCTGTGGATTCAATCCCTAAGTACTACACTTGATATCTTTTGGGAAAAGCACTATTTGTGTGTTAGGACTAGGGTTAATTTGATAGTGATTTGTTTAGGATATTTTCACCATGCTAGAACAATAAAAACACGCATGTCAGTAAGCCACTATCAATGTCGGTTTCGATGTTACATTCTGCTACTCGAAAATAGGCCACTATCAATATATATGTAGAAGTTGCACTCTGCCACTCGGAAATAGGCCTCTCGCAACATCTTAAGGTGCTGCACTTTGCGTGTTTCAGGAAAGCCACAGTCAGAATTTTATCTCGTGCTGGTGTGACTTTGACCATGTTAGGGGTTAGGGAATTACCAGTCTTATGGATCGGGGATGGTGTGAAACTACCTGGTGTGGCGACTCAAGTGCCAGACTTGCTGATTTACACGCCTGGGTAAGCAAGGTTTATGGGTGCTCCCGGACTTTGCAATTTTTTGCTCCCCTTATCAACCTTGGGGTTTGTTTACAGTACTTTTCAAATGGAATTTGTGCCCCTGCGTTACATGTAGCACGTAGCGTTTTAACGCAAGGTTTTTGCACATTTTTTTACTCGAGGCCCTTACATATATTTTGGCACGTGGCCTCTATGCGGGGCCAAGTATTTTTGACAGCATACTCAGGCTTTGCGAGGGCCTATTCCTGCTTTAGTCGTATACATTTTGCATCATATTCCTGGATGCACACTTATATGAAAGTATGTAGGTTTGGTCCCTGACAAACTCTAAGTTTGGATTCAGTACTCTTCATTTTTATTTATGCTTCATGCGTTGTTGCAGGATATGGCATTTTCTTAAAATACTCCCTGCGTAAGAGTAAGGGTGTAGGCCTCTTACTTAGTACTATGTATTTTATGTAAACGCTCCTTGCCTCAGAGTAAGCGTGTAAGCTTCTCATGCAGTACTTTGAATTATAGTAATATGCTCCCTGCCTCAGAGTAAACATGTAAGCTTCTCATGCAGTACTTTGCATTATATGTAATATGCTCCATGCATGAGAGTAAGTGTATAAGATTCTCAGGTAGTACTTTGCATTTTTGTACTTTGTAACCTGCATGGCTTGTGCTAGCCCATTCTTGAACTTGTCAAATATTTTTCATACGCCATATATGTGGATTTTCCACTTATGCGCAAGATCATAGGGTCTGTTATTCCCTTATACGAACTTCAATAGTCGAAATCTAGCTTATATCCTTCAATATCCTGAAATATGAAGATCTACCAATGGTAAAAACTTTTCTGTATTACCCGGAGGTAGGGACATAAGCAGGGGTCGGAGCCGGAGCTTCTCCCAATAGGAACCTGGAGGCCGGTTTCCTGCCCGAGACCTGCAGGATTTTCATACCAAAGTATTTTCCCCTAATAGTTTGCCCCTTATTTCTTGATTTCGTAATTGAATTTGGGAGATAACCTGTGAACTTGAGTCAATCGGAGTTGATCCATCTCATAAGGCTTCCCTTAGGCATGGACCATGTTCGAACCTGGGAGAGAGCTGGCTTTCCCAAGACAGACCGGGGTCTTAATAGATATTCCCAATTTTTGGACCTCCTCGAAGGTGATTTTTCAGGTTTCGGGACCTTGATATTGTGTTTCAGTGGACGACAAGTTTCGCTTGCAGGTTTTATAGCCTGACGTAGTTCTCTCCTAGTGATGCGGGGTCTGATGAAGATGGACTTTTTGACACTTCAGTGAGCGTTGACATTTGTCTGCTGGATGCAGGGTCCTTATACCTGTAGCAGAACCTTGGAGAAGTGGTGATCTTGGTCGTAAATAGTCAAAGGATGCTTATTTTCAAATAAGCCTTTACAGACTCGAAGGCGAATGAGATCGATTAATCTTGAAGGATCAATGATCTTATTCTCGCATTTCAGTGGATGACGAGTTTTTTTTCTTGGAGTAGGGCCTCGATGAAACATAGCCTTCTAGTATTTTGATGAACATTGTGCACGTCCTGATCAGGGGAAGGAAACATTGATGTACTGCAGTGGCTACTTGATCTCCTTTCTTCAGTTGATGGTTTTGGGCTGGATCAGGATTCAGTGTAGTAGAATGCTACAATGGGAATGCATCATTGTCTGGCTGATGTAGATACGTGTATGTATTATAATTTGCTGTAGTTGATCGAATTCCTCACCCGGAAGAAGGACTTCTTTATCTCGGATACAAGGTCCATCTTTTTTAGCACATGACCTTGATGGCATGTAGGCACATGTGTGTTGGATCCGAATGCCTCATGGCCTCATCAAGTAAGCAAATTGTCGATTTACTTCAATGAGTATAACATTTTCTTTCTTTTATGCCCCATGACTAGATATGGACTGGAGAATGATCCTCGGAACTGCTTCCTGAGTGAAGCAGTATTTTGCCGCTTGTTTTTTTATCATTCTGCTTGGTATTTTGGGGCGTACCCTGACTTTAGGCAAGAGAAGTTATGTGTCTTCTATTTCCGTTTTCAGGAAGAACGGGACCCTTTGTTGAGGGGTGGAGATTAATTTTTTGCCATATGACCTTGAGCTATCGAAGTACGTCGCAAAGGAGCTCAGAGTTCCAATCGACTCTTCTTTAGAATATGGAGTTTTTAAGGGATTGATGTTCTGATCCAGAAAGATACTCAGATATGGTTGTTGCGAACCCGAAGGTTCTAGGGGATTCTTCTTCCTGACCCAGAGGTGAAATGTTAGTTGATGTCTCAGACTTGGAGA
The DNA here is from genome assembly GCA_905132765.1 of Moricandia arvensis. NCBI lineage: Eukaryota > Viridiplantae > Streptophyta > Magnoliopsida > Brassicales > Brassicaceae > Moricandia > Moricandia arvensis. Next base: position 12,779 of record CAJHQP010002729.1, on the reverse strand, counting down.
CTAGATTGACTCAATGTGGCATCATACTCTTTCCCCCGAAGGTGGGGCACTCTCGATGTAAATTGATATTGAAACATAGTCGATAATCCACTTGGTACCTTTTTGTTGTGCGTTCATAATGTCTCTACACTCTACAAGACAGCTTTCATGTCGCTGAAACTCTATCGAAAGCTTGGTCCTTCTTTCTCAAATGTTCCTGGAGGTTGGACCTGACGTTCCAGGTGAGGATGGCGAGGTAGACCAACCTCCAGCCCTGCTTGGTGTCAGTGATTACTCGATTGGGGGGTACATGTTTGGTAACTTTGTCTTCGACTCATGACGGGTGTTTGTATTTGAAAGGAGTGTGTTCCCTTTTCATGTTATGTTTATTGGTATGTATCGCACTTGCCATTTGGGCTTTTAAATATATTTTCGTTTCGGAGCCTTTCTTTTTATGGATAGAGCGTCAACAAGAATAAGAGAGTGTGAGGGTGTTCCTCATTTCCTTCGTTCTAGCAGATCATGATACTTGTAGTTGTGTTAACATGGAGATTTTCGAGAGTTAGGGTTATGAACGTCCAAGTATAAACGAAGAGGCAAATTTTTGTTTCTCGTATCAAAGATAGTATGCCTTTGAGATCTAAGAGTAGAGTTATGGTAAGATCTAGGTTTATCTTTGGGCCTGGAATATGCAGGGTTGATCCTGACTTACTTGACTCGTTTACGATTTCAACCTGACTCTGTTTCAATATGAAATCTGTGATGAGTTCTCGGCTTAAGTGATTTGCATTAATCGCATAGTTTTCAAGTTTCAAAAGTACTGACAAATATTTCGGATTTCTGTAGCGCGCTTATCCTTGTGACGGATCTTTGAGGACCAATTCTATGAAAGGATCAGGTCGGGCGCGCTAAGCGTTCGTTCTGAGAACGGTTGATTTGTTCGGCGGGGCCAGTCGACGAACATGATGTAAGAGCAAGTACTTGTCTTTCTAACTTGTATTAGTTGTAAATTTATACCCGCATGAGGACTTTTTTAGTCGTTTTGGAAATAAAATTTGAAAGTCTCCGACGTCTTGCTTTTTACGAGAATATGTTTCTCCTTTGGTTAAGTGATTTTACGTTGTTAGGATATGTTAGGAGTTTTTTGCGTTTTCGTCAAAGATCTTGTTTGATCTTGCGATTGGGTGTAGCTTCTTTGAAAGCGTTAGAAGTTTTATTAACTGTGTGGTCGTTGGAAATTTCGAGTACAATGCAAAATGTTTATTTCTGAATATGGGAATATACGAGTATTCGTATATGTACCCACTCCCCCTTTCTTTTTTAGAGAGGGGGATAGCTGAACTCGTCTTTTGACGAGCTGCTACTTACCTCTTTCGAGGAGCAAGCCATCTCGTAGTTCTGTTTGTTTGGGTGAGTCTGCTTACTCGGCCGTTTTGTTTGTGTTAACTGTGTCAAGTGCTGGGTGGACGTCTTCCGTCGGACTTGTCTTCGTTGATGGGCTTGACGCGTCGGGCAGTGGAACTGGTGGTTCACTGGCTGTTGCTAGAATCGACGGTTCTGGGTCATCTTTTCCCGAAGTGCTTTCGACTGATGCCTTGGCTATCCTCGGGCTCTTGGTTTTGCCATCACAGTGTTCCTAATTTGTCGTACCTTGTGTTCAGCCGGAAGCAGCGTCTCGACTGCTTCTGGGAGCCCTGAATCAAGGCAATCCCATTATGAGTTGGGAACTTCTTGCATAAGCGATGAATCGATAGGACTGCCTTCATGGCGTTTAGCCAAGGCGTGCCCTTGATGACGTTGTAGATGGTTGGGTGGTCGACGACCGCAAAATCGATGATCTTGGTGACTTCTTTTGCTGCAACGGGTAATTTGATCGAACTGAGGGTCATTGATGTCGTGCCAGAGAAACAGGTTAGCGGCTTAGGTGATGGTACAACTTCTCTTAACTCAATGTTCATCCGTTTTAGAGTGTCACGAAAGATGACGTTGACCGTGCTTCCCGTGTTGATGAGAACCCTAGCGACCTGGAGATTTCTTATGACGAGATCAATTATGAGTGGATAGCAATAGGTACACAGCAATGGGAAGCAGGTTCAGCTAGCAACTTCTGGTTTATATGGATATGCACTTTACTGGTGGTATCAGCTTGCTAACAAAGGAGACACTTTGGAGATTCAGAGGTTTCTTCGTGGCATGAGATGAAGGCCGTCATGAAGAAAAGGTTTGTGGCTAAAAGTTATGGTCAAACTGATTTGGAACAGTTAAAAAGAAAATCTAGATCATCTAAAGAACGTGTTGGGACACTCAGAGATGAGTCAAAGACCTACTGTGGTCGTGAGCTACAAAGAAAGTCACAATTACATCAAACATATCATGACTATTTGCAGAGTACACAGTTCAGAGAAAACCTCCAGTAACATGATAGCTCAATCACTCACTGCAATTGTCCAAAATCAACCAAAGAGGTCAAACCCACGACCAGCCTCAGGAATTGATGAGCTAAGCTATTACCAAATGGAACCAGCAGAGAAGAAAACAGAAACTGCATCAAAACCGGCTGAGAAAGAGAAAAATATTGTATCAAAACAAGAGGAGAGTTTACCATCCATGTGTGGTCGCGTGATTGACCTAATCAAGGCTGAAGAAAGAGAGATTGATGGTGCACTTGTAGTTCATAGAGAGCCACTTGAGACTTTGATTATACAAGGTCGATTCATTAGATATTTGTCTTATTAGTTAATGATCAAACCTCTTGTGTGTATTCATTTGAATATTGTGCAGAATTTGAGATTTGTCAAGGGTCTGCAACACTTTGCATTCAAACCAGGAGATGATATGTGTGTGTGCAAAAGCAGGAACCAACTAGTGGTAACACGAGGAAGAAGTTTCGTTTTGAGTGATCATGGTTCTGTCATCTCACAAGGCTCGGATTTGAGGACAAATCCTTTTGAAGGGGGAGAGGATGATGCGACCTTGATCAGCCTGATCAGACTCAAACTCAGGGCATGGAGTCTAGTGAATGGATTAGCTAAGCTAGTGATCAATGCTTGGCTAAATGGGCTGTTTCAAGGCCTTATTCGAATGATCTATGAATTTCTTGACCGAGAGAGAAGAAGAATTCTTGATATGGCTTGGAAACAACATGAATCAGGAATATGCAACCAGCTGGACGAGTCTGTAGAGGAAGAGCTGATTGAACTATGCATGGGTGAGCTGGGAGAACCTGAGCATGGCGATAAAGTTGCAACCGATTGGACACGAAACAGAGAGGAGATGAGGAGGAACGTACCTGAGCTTAGTCTGAGCTATAAGAACCAGTTTACTCGTCTAAGTGGCCTTAAGGAACAACTAAATCAATTAAAGAAGTTGTTGGATCGAACCAGAAGTGAAGATGGGCGAAACAAGGCCTTTTCTACCCAAAAGAAGAAGAATCTCGATCCACTTGTTTCCTGGACTGGATCAACAACATGTGCACATGCTAAGGTCCATCAGGAAGGTTTTCTACACCTGGTTCAAGTCCTGGACGAGCCTAAGAAGCTGGTGAACGAATAAGGGCCTTATCGGTCCATTAAGACAAAGGATCGACCACCATGGCCGATCTATAGTCAATCCACGTTTTCATGTGTTTATGATTATAATTTTATTGTGTTTGGAATTATTAGATATAAACCAATACTTAGTTCGTTTTGGTTTTAGTTTTAGGCTTTATAAACCTATTTGGGGTTTGTTTTATTATCATAAACCAATTGGCAATAGGATTAAGATTAGATTTCCTTAAACCAATCTGGTTTAGGAATAGGGTTTTGGTTTTATGCTTTAAAGAAATAAGCACCATGTACATGTAATGAATCAACCATCTTTTTAATAAAACATTCTTCGGTGCAAACTAGTTTTGAGACGACACTGTCTCCTTTGTTCACAAGCTATGAACGTGTTCTATATCACGCTGAGGAAGAGTGATCTTCTGTGATTCCATCCTAGACTACCAAGCAGGACGCCCCTACGTCTGAGGAGTAGCATAAACAAACTCTGAGCAGTCCATAGCTCGAAGGTGAAGCCCATCCACCATCCAAGAGAGCTACAATCTCTTGATCCTTTCACCCACGCCCATTTCAAGTGTTCCAGGGACAAGACAGCCTATCCAAGACCGTATCAAACAAGATAAAAAGAAATCTTGTGGCAATTATGAAAGGTTTAATCTTTGGAAGGAAAACGCGAACCGAATTGCGAGTAGGTTCTCACGGTATGCCTCGGCGAAGCATTCCCGGAAATATTCTTCAAAATCCTCCCTAACCTCTGCAAGCCTCTTAAAACAAAGCTCCTTGCCTGTTTGAAAAAGAACCTTCACACGTTCACCTGGGCTGCAGAAGACATGCCAGGGATTGACATCAACATAACATGTCATGAACTCAACGTCGATCTAACTTTCAAACCCATCAAACAAAGAAGACATAAGTTGGGAGCCGAACGTGCCACTGCAGTCAACGACGAAGTCGAGAAACTCCTCACGGTTGGCTCAATAACAAAAGACAGATACCCAGACTGGCTCGCTAACCCCATTTTCGTCAAAAGTAAAAACGAAAAGTGGCGAGTCTGTGTGGGAACCGAAATTCGCACTGTTGATTTTCCGTAAAATAAGGAAAGTTAGGAAACCCTAATTTTCCACAGATCCTGGATTGTCTGCCAACACACGAGAAAACGAAAGAGACAAAGATAACAAGAATATCAATGAGAATTTGCACATAGGCGTTTATTAATTTGGTAAGCACAAAGTTACAATGTTTGCAAAGGAATTGACAGAAGAACAAGACTTAGCTAACAAAGAGACAAGCAGAACCAGGGTCGAAGGTGACCCCATAGAGAGATCTGTCTGCAGCCGCCTAAATCCTAAGTTCCTATGTTTCTAATTTAGCAGAGCAGCCCTAGGTCTAATTTTTGGACCCCCCTGCATCTTCATCCTTAGACTCATTATATACTCCTCCTGAGGCGGTTTTTCCTTTCCGATTCTGCCCTTGGTCAAATCTATCGCTTCACGGAAATCTTCCATATCTTCCCGATCTTTGTGTTTGTTTATGGAAACTTTTACATTTATCCTTAGAGACTTGATATTTATCTTTTCTTGCAAGGTAGAGATAAACCTTCATAGGTGTTTGGGCTTTATTTCGTATAAAGCCGAAAGTGGGCCTTTAGCCGCGCCCTGGATCTCCTTGGTCCGTTTTGTGACTCAAGCATTTTACGATTTATTGAAATTTCCTTTCCCAAAACGACATTGAACCTTGAGGAAGCTCGACCCTCTCGTATGATTGAGGTAACCTTGGTGTGTTCGGTTAATCGTTGCATGTTTATACGACTGGTCCTTGTTTTATCCTGAAGGACAAGACCCCTTGGTTCTTTAAATCGTAAAGTTAAGATGATAACTTTGATCGGGCCAAACTGAGGACTAAGATTTACTCGTTTTAAAACGGATTGTCACAAAGAGGGCCCGAAGATGGGTTGTGTGAGCTTTTCGGGTCGGTTTTATCCACTGACCCATGTAAACTTCGTATACTTTCCATCCGGCAAGTAGACCACTCGGAGCCGGTCTACTCGCCATTTGGGGAGTAGACCGTTCAAGACTGGTCTACTCGCCGTTTATGGAGTAGACCAATTTGGCTACTCGCCAAAAGGCGAGTAGACCAATCAAGATTGGTTGGTGTACTCGCCAAACAGCGAGTAGACCATTCAAGAATAGTCTACTTGCCAAACGGCGAGTAGACCGTTCAAGATTGGTTTACTCCCCAAACGACGAGTAGACCGTTCAATATTGGTCTACTCTCCAAACGGCAAGTAGACCGCTCGGGATCGGTTTACTCGTCTTTCGGTGAGTAGACCGTTTTGTTTGATTCTGAGTTCATGTTTTTGAGAAAGTGTCGAGAGACTTTCGTAGAGATTAGATTTTAGCCGTTGATTTTAAGATGACCATTTTCGACCTCAATAGTGAGCCCCCAGCTCGCAAGTTTTGTGTGTGATTCTTGCGGACGAGTAGTGGTGTTAATTTGAATATGCGGTTAGAATCAAATCTTTTCAAAAGATTATTTTTTCGGAAAAAAGAAAAGTTTTTTTTGTTTTTAGATCTTCTATAAATATTGAACCCTCGCCCTTCATTCTTTCCACATCCTCCCCACTTTAAATTTTTTTCTTTCTCATTCTCTCCCAGGAGTTCTCTTCGAAAGAGATGTCTTATTCAAACAATCTTGAAAAGAATGATGATGTCGAGATGAGCAATGCTGCTGGTGGAGTTACGCCGAATCTCCCAGTCACTGGGGCTGTTTCGGCTCATTTGGCCGAGTTCCTGTCATTCCAGAACAAGTTAAGCCGAGCCAAGGCTGAGAGACAGGCGAACCCTAGGCGGGTGATGCCCTCAAGTTCCTAGGTTCCAGTCACTGTTCACGACGCCAATCCTCCTGGAGACGCGATCGGAGCAGGGCCCTTAATGCCGGAGGTCGAGCTTCAGCCGTCAGGATCCTCGGCGACTCCTATTCCCGTCATCGATGTCAATCCGGTTCAAGAGTCGATGGCTCCTCCTCCGGCTAAGAAGGAAGTCATTTTAGGTTTACCCGCTCATAGCGCTCCTCCGATCGCCGCACCTAAGGGGAGGAAGAGGCCTTGTGCCAACCCTGAGGCGGCTAAGAGGAGGAAGTGTACTAAGGAGTCCAAGGATGGTCCCTATTTTACGAAGGTTTTGGGGCTAGCGTCGCGTCATCGTGCTAAGGTTCGTTTCTTCGAAAGTTCTCTTCTTATTTTTTGTTCTTGATCTTTCGTTTGACTGATTTCTTCTCCCTTTTTTGTAGTTCGTCTCACTGATCGATAGGATGATCAGCGAATGTGGGTCGAAAGTCGAACGTCTCGCCAATGATTTAGCAGAGAGTCGCAGGGGAGATCGGCGTAGTTCGAGGGGAAACTGAGAGTTATCGAGGAGTTCACTCTTAGGAGACGGCTCAGCTCAAGTCACAGATTAGGGAGCTTGAGCGGGATCTCGGAAAGACCGCTAGCTGTCTGCTTAAGGCGAAGGATGCAAAGACAGCTAGGTCAGAAGTGCGCAAACTCAAGCGCAAGCTCAAGGGTACGGAGGAATCGACAGTCGGTGCGATTGCAGAGGTTTGAGAGGAGGTTCGCGCTGAGTTCCGAGTTTTCATGGCGAAGGTCGCTAGCTCCCTCGACTCTTTGGCGGTTGTCCATTATCGGGATCTGACTTTGGCTACGATTGAGGGAGGCGTGAGCGAGACCCTCTTGTTTCGGGGCGAGGTGCCCCCGTCTCCGCGAGTTGAAGAAGCCAGACTTTCGGTTCGCAGTTAGGAACTAGTGAATGTCAAAGGGGAATTAAGACTTATCCTCAAAGGATTGAAGGCAGAGTGCGCTCCTTTTCCTAGCTTGGTAGTCGGCGAATGGGGCACGTAGCTGAGGAGGGCAGAGACGACGCAGTTTTGAGCCCGAAAGAGGCGAAAGGCGATGACGAGGGAGAGGGAGAGGCTCCGGCTATGGAGGAAGGTTGAGGTTTTTAAGTTTGATCGAGGTTAAGAATATTTTGTTGCTTATGTTTATTTATTCTGAATGTGGCCTATGTTTTATTTGGGACTGGCCATTGGTGGCTTTGATTCCTTGCCGCTTTTGCGGCTTTAGTACGAACCTTGGCTTTTATAAAGGAGTTTTTTGTTATTTAACTGAGCAGGTATTGTGGTTGAATGTAGAGGAATACTAGGAGTTGTTATCTCACAATCTAACTCTTACTTGACGATCCTTCGGTTCGTCGCCCGTTTCGAAAGAAACAAATTTTTTTTTGAAAATTGCGAGGGCCAAAAATGGCTAAATCGAAAATTTTACGATTTTTTTTTGTGGGCATTCGGATGCGAATGAAGAGACATGCTGTTAGGATCTTATATATTTTTGATACTTAATGACTTGAGACGTTTGAGACCAGTGTGCTGGGTTTAGGGCAAGACTTAGGCTTACTCTCGGTTAAGGCTGTGCGATGACTAATCGGCTTTTGTGTTACCTGTTGCGATTTTAACCTGAATCCGTCCCGCTTTAATGTCCGAGATATGTTCTCAGCTTACGTGACTTGTATGTGGAAGCCAGCCGTGTGTGTGTGTAGGTTGCGTGTTGTGTGATGTGCGGAGGTGTGTGGTGGTGTGTGCGGGAAATGCGCGGAGAGGGGTGGGGACGTAGGAAGGGGATGGAGGTCACCTAGTGTGCGACACAATGACTGAGGACGGGGGAACGGCGGCGGCTCGCGAGACCGGGCAGGCGTGGAAGGGGCTGGGGTACCGAGGGTGAGGCTGGGTTAGAAAAGACGATCGAATGGCGAGCGAGCGGAGAGGCAGGCCACGAACGGGAAGCCAAGTGTGTCGAAAGCCGTGCAATACTGTGTGTGGCGCATGGACGAAGCCTGTGTGCACTCCATAGTGCGGCTGGTGTCGGCCAGGACGCAAAGAAGGCACAGAGGGATTTCTATAGGCTACACCCGTGGGCAAGCGGGGACATCACTTCAGCGCCGATGTTCTGTTAGGTCGGCCATCCGCTAGCACTGACCACCTCCCGGGAGACACACAGCGATGACGGCAATATCCGGCACGCGGACCACCCCCTTGGGCGTGGCATACTACAAGACTCGGGTGTGTTACGGCACACATCACGCTGAGGCAACATAATTATCCTCGGGTTGGTCTTCACTATGCGAGCCTCCCCACTCCTAAGTACCGAAGAGTCTGGTCCTGGTTCCTCCCGCGCCAAGCGAACGATCAGCTCGATAGCCTCTCATTAACAGATCTGAAGCACAACAAGTAACTCAATGCAGGGCCAACGCCGCCAGCAGACAATACACAACGGAGTCACCCCTTACAACCGCACGGTACCTGCGGATAACTCATGCATGACCCGAAGTGATTCCGAACGAGACACCACCGAGCCGGGCTCAACCTAGCCTGGGTACATCGATGCAACGGCGAGCAAGTAACCGGCCGGCGACTCAGCGGCTCATCGAAACTGAGAGGACGATGGAAGCGCCGCCTACACACGTTAGACCACCAGACACACTAAATCGCAAAGATGGAGTGGAGGGGCACGCGGGCAGGCGCGTATGGAGGGGGTGGAGTCGGGAGCCAGTCAGGCACACACCGTATCGCACTGTCTCATCTCGCGCGACAAGCCCCGACATTAGTCTGCTGCGTACTGCTGTCTACGTGTTCACCAACGTGGCGCGCAATTGAAGCTTTCAGAAGGAATGTCATTACCATTCATGTTAACCATTCCATCCTTAACATACCCCTTCCCAACACGTAGCGATCCCATTCGCCCCTAATCACGAGCTTGTCCACCTCAAGGAGATGTGGCGGAATACTCATTCTTGTTGGAGCAAGTGTTCCCGAAATCAGTTCTTCCTCATGTCAGGCCGATGTTCACATTCAGCCACGTGACTTCACGTCCAGAGTGTCATCTCAGATATTCCACCTGGTGCCGCGACCTTAACAATCTAGGAGACTGTAGGTGGTTTCCCATGAATAGCATTCTCCTAGAGTCTTGCTTTTCTGCATAGGTGTGTTGAACATTAGCCCTATCAGTGCAAATGTGGTGGGGCACCAGTGTAATACAACTATTCCTTAGGGTTGTGCTTTCAACGCAGTGTTTGACTTTAGTCACCACTGCGAAAGATCATCTCAGGAGATTCGCCTGAGCCCCTTCTTCATGCTACTGATTTTGCTGCGGAACACTCAGCAGTCATGCTACCAACTTATTGTGGCAGTAGGGAAGCATTTTCCCCTTGAATTTCTCCATATTCGCATTATCTCCAAGCCTTTCGCTTGAAGTTGGACCAGAAAACCTTCAAAATTGCAGTGCTTTTGAAGGCTTGCAGGAGAGAGCAGTTGCTTCCTTACCTTTCATTTCACCACGTTGAACACTATGCTCTTTAGCTTGGAGCAGCTTGGGCATCATTTCGGTTGGTTGGCTTCCAATCTGGAAGCCTCTGAATGAGAATTCTTCAAAATCCCCATATTCTTCTCTTTGTGTTCAGGTAGGCTTATTGAATTCTGCATAGCATTAGATAGGAAAGCTTTTGGATGAAGGCTGGGAGTTTGTGAAATCTCAGCAGACATGGACATTTCCCTCGAGCAGAAATTTCATGGGCAATGATTAAGCCGAAAACGCTTCCACCTGATCCATGATGGCGGTTTTGAATCCACCATTTTGAAGTCATGCGAATTTTGCAAAACCCACATGACTTCTAGCAGCCCAGCCGTCCTCACCCCTTATACTTCGTTGTCGGCCAGTGATCGTTCCATAGCTGCTTTCGATGTGGCAGAATCTCACAGTAGACTTGGTTACAATGGGTCAAATAAGGAGGCCCAAAAATGATATCACTTGGCAGATGAATGTCGAATGCAACCAACTGTCCAAAACTTGCAAGAGTGTACACATCCGATCAATTCCGTAAGGGAACCAAAGGTGCTTGTCCTCCTGGGTGAAATTATCCATCTTCAATTGTTCAGAGAAACATCATCTTATTTTGCCACCGTTTGAAGCCTGTTGCCATCAAACTTGTCATGCATTAATCCTTGACCTGTGAACAAGCTTGGGTACAGTCAGAAGGAGTTGGAAACTGCAACCGGGCACTTGTGGTTCCCTTGAATAGAGCCCGGTTTGATATAAACCAGCACCGCAACCAGGCTACGACGCTGGTTTCATCAGCAACATTTCCCACTGGTAAGGGTAGTTCTTGTGTGCAGCGTATTTTTTCTGTTGCATCAGCGGTTGTCAATGGGTTGATCAGTTTGAGCAATGCTTGAGAGGATTTTGCGTAATCAATGCGGGGTGTTGTTAGTATCCAGTCATTTTTCTGTTGAGAAAACACGAAAGCCGGATTAAGCATTCCAATCAAGCAAATAACATATTATTTCAATAAATAATAGTCTAAATACAATTTCAGTTTTTGCGGTGTTTTAGTTAGATCGCTTTAAAGCGGTACAAACCACCCAAATCATATCGCATATTAAGTCTGAAAAGCGTTTTGGCCAAAACTCATTAAAAGCGTTCGCAAGAAACCGTTTGTGTAGACTTGTAGATTATGTTCACACAACTCGCCTTAGAAAGCCATGTGACAATGAATCGCATTTTTCTTATAACATTTTTATATATTCATGTAACAAAAAACGTTTTGCGACAGAGCTGACAGAGCCCAAAAGCGCAAATTTGTTTTCGCTAAAGCCAAGAAACGTTTCGTCGGAAGTGCGTAAAAGCAAAATCGCAACACCGTTGAAGAATAAAAATAACGTTTTATAAGAGTCCTTGAAATGCGTTCCTATAAAAATGTATTAAAATCAATCCGATTAAAGCTTATATGTAATAGAAGCGATTTAAGAGGTTAAGACTGTAGAAAGCCGAAAAACCGAATCTGACATAAACGATTTAAACAAAAGACCATGGAGTCGAGAACGAATATCCTGTTCATGTAACTGCTTAATATTTCTCTCTGTAGTGAGACGGACATGAACGGAATAGATCCTAGGATACAAGCATGATAGATGATCACGCCTACCCATGAAAGTGCTCTAATGAACTAAAATAATCTACGAACACTCTCTAATGTAATAAACTTTACGCTTTATGGATTTTGAATTGCTGGTTCCTCGTTCTGCAAAACATAGAAATGAGGAAAGAGGAGTCAGGTTTATTAAAAGAGAAAGACGACGAGAGTACTTCCCGCAGCAGCTGCCTGCATGTGGGCGGAAATCTCGCGCGTATATAGGAATTTGAGTTACGAAACTTATTCCCCAAGAAATCTCTGACTCTCTTTTTTAAAAAAGAATTGTATTTGAGACGAGAAACTGCATGAAGTTTTTTATTTGTAGACAAAAGCTTAGATTGTTGATTTTAAAATAAAATGCATGTTGTTTTTTAGGTATAAAAAATGGCAAAACATTGAGCTAATTGGTCCAAAAAAGAATCAGTATTGGGCAGAGAGGCCTCCACCAAACTCAAGACCACCACCGAGCCGCCGGAAGGGCGCGGCGCGCATGTGGGGTCTCCTCTCATCCCCTGAACTTCTTTGATAACCATGGTTATAGGAATGACCATAATTAATTAAACTCCTCTAAAAAGGAAAAGGGGGGGCTTTTTTTTGTTTTTTTGGGGGGCGGGGGGGTCCAATGTGCGACTCTTCCGTTTTCATTAATACTTTTTGTATTGGGCTTTGACCCACTTCATTCTTTCACTTTCATTCTTGATCTAAACCCAGTCTCAGCCGTGAACAGGATAAGCATGGAGGCGACGAACCCGAGAAAGAAATGCCGAAAGTAACCAGAGCCATGCTTGAGGTTAACTTCTTGTGGGAGATTTACCAACTGTGTGAACAGTTTTGACTCCAAGTTTGAGTAAGAACACAAACCACCTTGAAGTGTTTTAAGCATCATGGCTAAAATTCCATATAGTCACTGTATACAGGTTATACAAATCTTAGAGTGGCTGAGAACATGCATAAAACCGAAACTTTGTTTTAACTGCCAGTAAAGTTGTCTGGTGATAAAAGAAAACAATCAACTTTCTTAAGTCGCTCCGCAGCACTGGTCAGTTGTTAGTCTCGTTTGAGAATGTAATTCAACAGACGAAAACAAAGGGAACCACCTTGTCTAAAACTCAAGTCCCTTGAAGCGTTGATCATACGCTTCTCTGTGCAACACCTCTGCATATCTCTTGTCCACAACCCATTACCTTTGGAACATCAGCAGTTCAACGGCTTTTCTCCAATCTCTTCCGACGCTTCCTTCGTT